>APFE031646535.1:18307-28855 GCA_000404065.3 Pinus taeda | reverse complement strand
ATGTGAGGAGCTTATCCCTTTGAAGGAGGACTCTATCCCTTCATAGGTGGACCTGTAACCTCCTTCCTTTGCACTATAAAATGAAGCATTGGGCTGGTTACTGAGGAGGTGGAAAGCTGAATATTTTTGAGGTGAAATGTTGTTTGAACTTAGTATTCCTAATTGAGCTTTTGTGAGGAGAGATTACATACCTATTTGATCTCATTTGGAAGAGTGTGAGGCTTGTCATGGTAAAGGAGATTCCTGTTTCAGACCCTGGGAAGAGCTTGTACAACATCCAGGCACCAAAGGTTGTAAGGTTTTTCTATTTCAAAGTTAATACAAATAAGTTTATTTTTCTCAATAAGCTGTGTTTTTTGCTTTATTTTATGGATTCCTTGATCACCATAATGAACATGATTTATGATATTAGCTATGCAGGTGTTATTTGATGTGTGCTTGTTTGTGATTGCAAGTTCTCAAAAGGAAACTTTTTCGGACGATTGAAGGATGGTTGCTACAAACTAGTGTTGGACTTAAGGTAGAGTCTAAACACCTCTATAGTTTTTATTAATGAATCACAAAATGTTTAGAGAAAGGTAGATTTGCTTGTTCTGCTTGTTACTAGATACCTTTTGATACTAGGGATATTGGCCTTGTTCACATGATCGATTTATCTAGCCAACAAATTGGCGACTCCGCTGGGGAACTGAATCTGGTTTTTGGTTTTCCCTTGTCTTTGACTTGAGAAACTTGTTCTTCTTTCTGGTTTTTGCTTGATGTGTGTGGGACTGGGTAGGTTTTAGGATCTGGATTATTTTTTGTTTTTTTTGAAATTTTCAAGAGGATTGCACTTTCTTTTTACAAACAGTGTGGGCATCTCTGCACTGTTCTTTTAGTGCACAGAGCGGTACCACATTTGGTTCTTCTGGAAGCTTGCGAACCCTGTGAAATTTTTTGAAAAACCTAAAATGTTTTCTTCCAGTTAAGTTTAGGTTTCATTTATGACTTTTAGTGTCTACCCAGATCTGTATGTGTTCTATTAAAAATCTCTTGTGAGTAAGTTCCATTGGTATTTTTGTTTTAGATGATTTTCCAGAAGTTTTGCATGCTTGGATTGGTTTTCACTTGGTCTCTGTAGTGACTCAAAGATTAGAAGCCTAAGAAACCTTAGATCACCCAGGTGTCTTTTTGTCTTCTTGATGAGTCTGACTGGTTTGTGAAATCTGTCCTTAGTGAGAAATAGATTTCATTTTCTCTTTGCAAATCTTTGAACGAACTTGGTTATAAGTTTTGAATTTCATTTTTATAAAAGAAAACATAGCTGGATGTTTTTTGATTGATTTGTTATTCAGAACGAATTAATCCTTAGTTTACTAAATAACTAAGTAAAATGTCCTAAAAAAGATTTGAAGCTTTTATTTCAATTAGGTTTTTAGAAGTTTTTAGATCTCAAGATTAGTTTTTGTAGTTTTGAGTGTTTTCTAGAAATTGTAGAATCTCTTTTGAAAGAATCATTTTTGTAGTTTTTGAGTGTTGAAAAATGTTACACAGTATTTTGTCACCGTCCTTGTTACCCCTTATCCCGTACATTGGAGGACCTATTCTGGGACCTGTGAGAAGTGACATAACCTGAAAACACCTGCATTGTATCCCCTTCAGTATGTACTTCATATGCCCTGAGGACACCTTCTGCAAAATACCCAAAAATATAGCCATTTCTCCATTGGCGTTGTTCCACAGTGTATCACTCGCACCAATGGGGGAAATCCTCCAAAGAGGGCGCGCCAGCTGGCGCTCTGTCTCAGAGTCGCACTAGCGCCAACCTAGTTGGGTAAAGTTTTTAACAACCAAACTTCCGAAGGTTCCTTCTAACTTATCCATGAACTTATTCCAATTTGAGTTAGTTCAGTTGGGCCTCGCATCTCCCGAGGGAAGTAGTTCTCCACCTCTCATGGAAGCTTCCTAATGATAAGGAAAATCCCATGAATCAAGTGGATGGTCTTATCTACTCCTCCTACCTCTATATAAGCTTGTTCCTTTCCCTTTGACAAGCTAGTTAGTAATTCTACTTTTCAAGCTCCCAAATCTAAGTCCCAAAGTTTGAGAATTGCTAAGCTAATATTGCAAGAGGCCTTGTTCATCCCTATGAGGCTAAATATTTAAGGAGGAGATCCATGTTTAAGTAATCAAGGAGAGAGAGGCTTGTTCCCATCCCCTACAAGCTTTGCAAGGCATGTGTTGCTGATCACCCAGCCAAAGGAGGATTTGAAGTCAGAACTTGGTTGTATTCTCTTTTGTTTATCAATAATAATAGACGACTATCATTATGGTTCCACTCATGTGTCTTTATTATGATGTTTGAGTTGTATCCTTTCTAACTGATACATAGTTGCATTTCTTGGATTTTATGTTTGTATTTGTCTTGTTCTTTGCATGTGCAGGTGTCTATTCACAAGGATCGTGAGGATTGTGACCAGCTGAAGCGAAAGAACAGAAGTGACGACTCTTCTACGAATACTAGTGTTGGATTCGAGGTAGGCTCTCATCATTAGCCTTTACTTTGCAATTAGGAACCTGCGTGTTAGCGTTGTTTGATTGTTGCTAGACCCCATTTAGGCTAGTGGGATCGCCTCTGTCCGCAGAGGGGATTGACCTATACAAGAATTTGGCGACTCCACTGGGAAGTTGGGTTTTGCCTTGTTTGTTTATCTTATCTTGTTGTTTGATTTGTAAACTTTAGATGGAGCCTGAAGTTTGGCCAGATAGCCTTTGAAATGCTATTGCTTTGCATTATTGAAGTAGATCAACGCTACTTCAGTCCATCTCCAGTTTGGTTTGCAAACTGAACAACTTGGAACTTGCCTTGTTCCTTGATTATTTCCTTGGTTTCTCCCGCTTGTTTAGTTTTCTGGGTTGGATACCTGTGTTGTTTTTGCCTCTTGAGAGTACTTAGGTATTGTTGGTTTGGCCTTGGCTCTTTTGTTTTTGTTTTTCCATAGCAAACTCGACTGGCGCTAGTTTATAGCATGACAGTTGCGCCAGTTGGCGCATGTTGCACACTTACAACCCGCGTCAATCCCTGAAAGGCGCTTGTTGCAGCCTGACAGTCGCGCCAGGCCTGTAAACTTTTGAAGTTTGCTTCGTTCTCAACTTTTTGAGCTTTGGTTTTGTCCTAAGTACCTTTATTACACTACTTAAGTGTGTTGGAGTGTGATTTGACTAGTTTCGATCGCTACCCTTTGGGTGTTTGCTTTTTTCTACCGATTTCGCATTTTTAGCCCTAGGGCATCTAGTGGCTTTGTGAATCGAGCCTTCCTAAGGTGTTTTGGTATTTTGTTGTCCAGTTGACTCTTTTATTTGCTCCCTTACACTTGTTTGGTAGTTGTGGATCATTTTGTTGCGTTATTTTGGTGATTTGCCTCGTCTTCACTTAAATTCCGCTTCGTCTCACTTTGAGCCCAGATCACACGGCTCATTGTTCTCTTTGGGATCTTTTTGGTTCTTTAGATGTTTGATTTGCTGATTTGAGGAACTGAACGTGTGTGTATTGGTTAGAATTTGTTTGTAATATTTCTCAAAAGTTCTTTAGTGCATTTTTGCATTATTGAAAAGCAAAATCTCTTTTGCTTTGAAACAGTTAATGAAAATTATGACTTTTCATTTCAGTGATTTAGTGATCTTAAAGAAAAGTTTATTGATTTGCATTAGCTGCATTAGGGAAACTCTTTGTTGTTTGTGATCGTTTCGTTTGCATGAAAGCTCTTTAACTCTCTTCTAATTAGCATTCATCAAATGGAATGACATGTTTTGGCATATAGATTGCATTTAGGAATTTTGAGAGATTACATATGGTAGGACTTGAAAACCGAAACTTAACTCAAGATCAACTTTAAAATAAATCGAATGAACATAAAAAAGCATTGGAACATAACGCTCACATTCTAGAGGTCTAGGCTAGAGATGTGCTCTGGCATCATTAAACCTAGTCACTTTTGTTTTCACATTAAGGTTGGGTGATTCCTCCTTGTGTGACTCAACTGTGGTCTACTACGGACTTGTGTTCCCACGTACCATCGCGTATATATGGGGAGACTCCACTAGGTTTTCATCCTTGATCCACAAGAAGCCGTGTCTACTGCCTTACAACCTGTAACGCACCGAACACAACATTCAGGAAGATTGACTGCCATACGAAAAGTCCTTGGCTTTCATATGATTGCTAAGGTGTATATGCAGTTTTACGGATTGTCTAGTAAACCCCTTGCCTAGTTTCTCCAGAGTAGTCACTTTTCTAATCCTTTTTGGACTCCTTAAAAGAAAAGGTTCACTTGAGCATTTGTCACTTCGGGCTCACTAAATATTCGAAGGCGACTAGAGTCATCTTTTGTCCTTTTCTCGACTCTTAAAACATGAAGAGGTCAAGTTGTGTCCTAATGTCTTAAAAATTTATTCGACCACGATTACATTTACCTTGTTAGATCTTGTGTGCGTTAGTTTTGAGTAGGGTTTTTCTCCATTAGCTTGTCTAGGTTTTTGAATTTGATCATCCTAGCGGATCCATCGATCCCGTCTCCCGTCCCTAGTGACCAAGGGTCTCCTTCTTCTGCTGCTCCTGAGACATCGGTTTGTGGTGACACTTTCCCTGTTATTCCAAGTGTCCAACCATTGAACTCTCATGCTCCAAAAGACGAGCTTCATGATTTGTTTTGGAACCCTGTTTGGGAACCTTACGAAGAGGATTATCCCTCTACTCCTACTGGTGTTTCGACCCCGATGGTTTCCTCTGATATGGAGGATACGTCTCCTGTATCGAGTGGAACACTTGTTATGTCAAGTATTGAGACTCCTATCCCAGCCACATCCCCGGTCATATCTACGCCCTACACTGTTACACCTCTCGGTATTACAGTGCCTGCACACTATAGATCTCTGAGGGATGCCATGGGCTCTGGGAATTCCTCTTCTATGTGGGATAATAACATCGTTCCCACTACGGGATCTTTTGTTTCCCAAGTTCACAATATCGTTGTCACGTCAGTTCTGACCAATGTGACCATTTGTGTCGCATCTTCAACTCCGGTTGCTAGTGACGTTACGGCTTCTTCCGTCATAACTACTGTTGCTGGCCCATCCCGTGGTCCAGTACATAGTGGTCAGTTGGCATATGCAGCTAGAGTTGTTCATCCTGCAAGCAGTGCCCCAACAGGTGGGGCATATTCTCAATACTTGCATTCTGTCCAAAATCCAGGCGCGAAATGCCCCTATTATGACCCTATAGGTCATCATTTGTATACCTCCTTGCCAGCTCAACCCGTGGTTGAGTCTTAAATTTCGTTGAATGTCACTTGGGGTACCACCGGTTATGGTGGTGGCCAATTCTGTCTAGATCAAGGGTAGTCGTTTCAAGGACCATCATACCAAGGTCAGCCATCCTACACCCAGCCTAATTATGGGCAGCAGTATTATGGCCAAACCTATCTAGGGCAACTTGGAGGCTCACAAGGACAAGCTCCCAAGGACAACCTTCGACCTCTGGTGGTCCGTCTTTTACATATCTTGGGCAACCTTCTGGAAACCCGGGACAACCTTATGCTCAACAAGGACAACCTGGAGTCCAGTAGGGATACCCTTCGGGTCAACCCTATGGGAATTCGGGACAACCTTACGCGCATCAAGGACAACCTGGAAACCAACAATGATACCTTCTGGGCAAAGTGGTCAGCCTTACATGCAGCAAGGCCAACCCACTGCTCAGCCTAGTCAGCCATCTGGTCTGCAAGGACAACCCTCGGTTGCACAAGGACAATCGAACACCCAGCAGGCTCAACCTTCTGGTCAAGTAGGTCCATCCCAAATCTAAACAGGACAACCTTGCAGCCAGATGGCCCAACCTCAGTCTTCCCAAAGACATCTCTCTAGGCCTGCTCAACCGGGCATGCAGATGGTTCCTGCTTCTCAAGCTCAACCCGATTATCAGCCCCAGAATCAAACTGGTCTCCAGTCATAAGGTGGGTATCAATCCCAACCTTCTTATCAAACGCAACCTGGTTCCTAGGCTCAATATGGAGCCCAACAATCGTATGGATACCAGCAACCTTAGGGGCAAAATCAATTTGCCCCATATCAAAATTATCAACAACCGTAGGCCACTCCTTATCAAAATTATCAGCAACCCAATGTTGCTCCTGCCAGTCAGTATGGTAACCAATGGGGTGCTAGGGGGCAGAACCAGAATCAATCGTCCGGTTATGGATACAACCCTTATGGACTTGGCCCGTTAGGACAAGGTCAATGTGGGCAACCAGCAACTGGGTGGAACTCTGGCCCTACCTCGTATCCGCAGATGTCCTTCAACCCTTAACTACCATTCTTAGCAACATTGGAACTGCCCAATGTGTCGAAATTAACCAACGATCCTATCTTGCATAATCCATAATGGCCGCCAGTTCCAACTAAGATACCCAGCAATTGTCCCAAGTTTGACGACAAAGTTGGAGAGGACCCTCAAGCCCATGTAATGACTTATCACCTCTAGTGTTCGTCCAATTCATGGCTTGACGATTCAGTTCGGCTTCGCCTATTCCAAAGGACTCTCACCGGCTCCACTGCTAAATGGTACATTGAATTGACCCGTGCGTCTTTTCAAGATGTTAATTCATTGGCGATGGCATTCCTCACTCATTTTCAGTTACCCATGCGGTACGAGACAGGAACTCATCTCCTTACATCTCTCAAGTAGGACACAGCTACGCACATCTCTGATCACATACATGAATGGAGAAGGTGTCGTCGATTGATCAAGTTCTAGATTCCTGATCAACTCCTCACCGATTGGTTCACAACTTCCTTTGTCCCTAAGATCGCACGGGACATTGCCATGGGAGTTTGCGTAACTGAAGAGAAAGCTATCACGCGTGCTCAGTACCTTGACTTAGTTTATTCTTAGTCAGGTACTTTATATGAGTATTTGCCTGATGCCCCGAGATACAGTACATCCAAAGCTCCACCAAAGCCATCTGTTGATGGGGTTATTGGCTCTGTGAATCTGTTGTCCAAAAAATCACCTTCGAACCCTGGGAAGCAAAAATCGAATGCTTCTAACAAAAACACTTCTCAGGGTGGTTCTAATCCTGGAAGTACTTCCGAGGTTAACGCCATTCAGTCCACCACGACGAACATGGCCTCGAAACGAAAGAAAAAGGGGAAAGTAAAGAATAACTCTGAGCAACCTAAACAAGATTCCTCAAAACCTCCATCCGAGGAAGGAGCCAAGCGCAAACCCAAGTATCCTTGTCTCATCTGTGATGAGGATCACTACACCAAAGACCGCCCAAGGCGGTCCGAGGTTAGTCGTTTGTTGAAAGGTGCTCCTGGGATTCCTACGGTTCTGAAAGAACCTTTCCCCTCTCAACAGACTTAAATGGTGGTTGATCCATCTTCGTCTTCATCTCCCTTTGGTTCCCAAGTGTTCATGGATGGATCCATTCCTGTTCATGTAATGAATCGAACAAAGGATATCTGTCATCTGCCAGGAAGGAGCCTGAGGTCCCCACAAGTGCTCCTCCCTCCAGTTCTAGTCCGCTCCACATCGAGAGACCTAGTACTGAGACGACAATCCGACCCCCTCTCAAAGGAGTACTCCGGAGATCATCTTACAACCCAAATGCTCGTGCTGCCCAGCACTATAGCATAGTTGAGGACTTAGCGCAGGCTCCGTCGGCTATGTCTGCTTTGAGATTGGTTGAAAAACTTCTTAAAGCGGGTTTCATTTACCCTATCCCGCTCATAGATTGGGTCTCCAATATTGTCCCTATAGATAAAAAGCAGGGTACTATTCGCGTCTGTGTCGATTATCGCGATATTAACTGAGCCTACCCGAAAGATAACTGCCCCACACCATTCATTGACCAGCTCATTGATGAGTGTGTTGGGAGTGAGATATATTCGTTCATGGACGGCTTTTCTGGCTACAACCAGATTCATATCACGCCTGCCGATCAACACAAGATGGCCTTTATCTGTCCGTGGGGTACTTTCGCTTATAAAAAGCTCCCTTTCGGTCTCAAGAATGCCGGTGTCACTTTTCAACGTGCGATGTCTTACGCCTTTCATGATATCCAGCACATCGTACAACCTTATCTGGATGACCTTCCCACTCATTGGGCTAAGCACCCAGACCATCCATCACATCTCCGCGAGATTTTGCTCTGCTGTCGACACTACAATATCCGACTTAATCCGCACAAATGTGTCTTCTGCGTGGAATCTGGTTGACTTCTTGGGTTTATCGTCTCCCGAGAGGGCATCCACTTGGATCCCTTTAAAGTTGAAGCCATCTTGAATCTTCCTCCCCTGCCTCTTTGTGGCCACTACAAAGTTTGCAGGGTAAAGCAAATTTCTTACGACGATTTATCCCGAATTATGCCGAGGTGGCAAAAGGTTTCACACGGTTACTCAAGCGTGACACCCCGTTTCGATGGGATGCCATAGCTGAAGAGTCTTTGCACATATTAAAACTCTTCTGGTTTCCGCCCCTTTGTTGCGGCCTCCAAATTATCATCACGATTACACATTGTATCTAGCCGCTGCTGACACCACCATCGGTATGGTTCTAGTTCAGGATGACGATGATGGCACTGAACATGTTATTTATTACCTTAGCTGCAATTTGTTAGACATGGAATCTCGATATGCTTATGTCGAGAAGTTGGCACTAGCCACTGTTTGCACTGTACAACGCTTCCGTCATTACATCTTGTTGCGTACCACGACACTGATCTCTGATTGCAACCCTATGACTTACATTCTGTCACGCCAGTTGCTGGGGGGCAAATACTCGAAATGGATAGTCATCCTCCAAGAGTTTGACTTGGAATTTACTGCTGCGAAGTCTAAGAAATCACTTGTCTTCGCTGAATTATTGTGTTCTTTGCCATCTACTGCTACCTCCTCTCAGTTAGAGGATTCCATTCCAGACGAAACTCTCTTTCTCATTAGCATCCTCGATCCCTGGTACGAGGATATTATTGTCTACTTGCAAATGTCCTCCTTCCGTCTCGAGACCTCCAAGGATGCTTGTCGATGGATCTGACATCAAGCCCAACCATATCGCATCGTTGGGGACACCCTGTACCGTCTCGGTGTTGATTCCATTCTTCGTCAATGCTTGACTCTTGAAGAAGCAGAGACAGTTTTGAATGACTGCCACTCTGGTGCGTGTGGTGGTCACATGTCTGGATATGCCATTGCACAAAAAATCCTCCGTGCTAGTTATTTTTGGCCCTCCATTTTCAAGGATTGCATTCTTGCCGTCTGTTCATGTCATGAGTGCTAGATTTACCAACGGAAGATGCGTGCACCCCTTGCTCCACTGCACCCCGTTGTAACCGTCGGTCCATTTGCCAAATGGGGCATCAATTATATGACCTGTAACCCTCGCTCGGCCGGGGGGCATGGGTACATCATCGTTGTTGTTGATTATTTCGCGAAATGGGTCGAGGCGATGCCTACATTGTCCGAAGATGGTGACACCACAGCGCAGTTTTTGTTCAACCATGTTATTTCGTTGTTTGGAGTACCCCAAGCCCTCGTCACTGATCACGGAAAGCATTTTCGTAATCACATGATAAGCGAGTTAACAACCCAGTTGGGCCTTAGGCATGATAGTTCGACCCCATACTATCCTCAGGCAAATGATCAAGTGGAAGCCGTGAACAAGGTTTTGGTCACCATGCTTCAAAGAACTGTTGGCATGCATAAGTCCAATTGGCATCTAATGTTGTTCTGTGCTTTGTGGGCCTAAGGTACCTCCGTGAAGGATGCCACCGGTTTCACTCCCTTTCAGTTAGTTTATGGATTAGAGGCGACCCTTCCTATTGAGTGTGAGATTCCTTCATTAAAGATAGCTGTCGAATTGTTCCCTAATACTACTCCAGTAGAAGAGTGTCTTCTTTACTTAGAGTGGCTGGATGAGACTCGTCGTCTAACCTCCTTAGCTATTGAAGCTCAGAAGAAGCGAGTGAAAACTCACTTCGATAATATTGTTAACCCCCGCTCTTTCATTGAGGGAGACCTAGTACTGCTCTACGATCAAGCTAACGATAAGCTGGGGGCAGGAAAATTCGAGCCTATGTGGCATGGCCCTACATTGTGAAAAGAGTTTTGCAAAAAGATGCCTATGAGCTTATTGATTATGAAGGCAATCCCCTGGATAAGCCTCGAAATGGGCTTTATCTGAAAAATACTATGCATGAGTCTAGGCACTCTCTTTTTGTATATACATGTGCTTTCAGCAAGTGTGTTGTGTGTGCTTGTTCTTCATATTTTTGTCTTGGTGTGTCGGCATGATTGCCGCTTATTGTGTTTTTTCTTCTTGGACAGATGTTTGTATCGCCTTACATTGGTTTCGCTGATGGTGCTTCCCGTAGTACATACAACTTGTCATCTGCGGCATGGGTGATCTACGATCCTCATGGTGAGTTAGTAGACATTCAAGGGGTTTGTCTAGGTTGTACAACGAACAATGTTGCTGAATATAGTGTTGTGATTGAATTATTAGCTGAGGCG
>APFE031646535.1:2721-17445 GCA_000404065.3 Pinus taeda | reverse complement strand
TGTGTGTGTGTGTGTCCAAAATGTTTGCACCCCGTGCATCATCAAAAAATAATACATGTTTGTCTGAATACATTCGAAGACAACATGTCTCTCAAAAAATATGCATGAAAGGAAAAGCCTAGGTATCTAGTCATGGTGGTGCTCATGGTAGCATGTCACCGCTCGCACTAAGCGCCTCAAGAGCCGGTGGATGCGAGTCAACACACCCACTGTGTGCCTCTGGTATGCTAGCAGGACATCTGCTAGCCGAGCATAATCTGGGATCCCTCGAGTGATAGCCTCGAGGTTCTGGATGAGCTCCCCTCTCTCACCACCCTCCTCCTGATGATCTACTGCTGCTGCTGCTACTACTGGATATCTCCTTGCAATGGGAGACATGCCAGCTAGACGCTCTGGGCCGACATCTGCATGTGCATATAAAGGTCATTAGAACAAGTATGTATTAACAAAAAATTGTAAAAACACAAAATCAAAAAATGAGGACGTACCAATTTCCTCATCCCAGTCCTCTCCCTTCGGTAGGGGAAGGTCAGGGTCTCCAGTGAAGTCTGTCCCCGCATACGACCAGTCCTCCACCACTATCAATTAGCGGCAAAGCCACCCGAAAAATTCCGGTCTAAAGAACATCTGCTGGCCGCCACTACCCCTCGGCATTAGTGCTGCCCATCAAGCCATCCTTGGCTCTCGAGGTGCTGGGTTTGCTACAAAGGCCCCTTAGCCCTGGAAGCTTGGCACACGTTCCAAGAAGAATGTCACCAAGATAGAACTGCACTTGAACTGTTGCAGCTTGCATCGCTTGGCCTTTGTCAGCTACCTCTTCATATTGGTCGTCACAGCTGACGCCCAATTGAAGATCATCGAGCTAAGGCACTCTGTTGCTAATAACAAGTAGTTCTTCGTAGCTTCGTGGGGCACTTGTGACCCCGCAGCTCGTGTAAAGGTGAATAGCAATGCTCTCAGTGTCAGATCCTGAACGGTGGGGATATCCACCTTCGAACTACCCTGCCCATATTTTGCCTCCGAGCAAACTCGAGCCTTCACCTCATCCATCTTCTCTCCAGATGGCCTGCTCCCAGGAAATAGACATTAGATACGTCTAACTCCAGCACCTGATCCCGTATCCGGAACACCTGTTCCTCTACGTCCCACAAGTCGATCAGATACTGCAAGAGCTCTAGATGAGCTCGCAAATAGGATAGCATGAAATATTTTTTGAGCCCACACGCTCTGAGAGCTTCCATGTAATCCTCATCCGCTACGGCCGATGTGTCCACTTGGTCATGTTCCTGTTCCTTCCATACAATCACCATTTTTGTGGATTGCCCTGCAAACATAAGCCAAAATAGTGAATTAGACTCTCAAGTAACTTGAAATTGTAGGAAAAAAGGGTTTGAATTTGTTAAAACTTGCCAAAAGATGTGCGCAGCCATTGGCACGACTGTTTCTAAAACAGTCGCGCCCATGGGAAACTTGCCCCATTGGCGCGGGTCCGTGCCCAAAACCCACGCCAATGGGCGCAACCCCTAAATACAAAATCCTCCTCATAGGAGATGAAAATGCAACTAAAAACAAATTCTAAATGGATGAAAATGGAGCTAAGGACAAGACCTCTTACTTGACACTAACGGCGCTCGAAATGGTGCACTGGATTTGTCGCAATCGCCAACTGAAGATTGTACTCCAAAAAGCCCTAATGTTACTCTCCAAAGGTAAAAAGTGAAAAGTAATTTTTAGTTTACATTTTCACTATTTTATAACTTTTTGGCCCTTAATAGGTTTTAAAAAGTCATTTTATGAATATTTATGTCAAAAATGGAATTTATGCCAATTTCTTGTGCAGCGACAGGTGTTTATGCAGCTTTGGTGGTGAAATGAGTTGTATTTTATAATTTTTCAGACTCGGTAAATACACGAAAAAGTCACTTTGGAGTCATATTTTGCTCTTTTTTGACTCTCTAAACGTGAAAAGAATGCCGAGTTGGTCCTCTCGACTCGTTAAATGGTAATGAGAGCGATCGTCTTTAAACCCTTTTCCAACTGATTAAAAAACGAAAAGATCGTCGGACCCTTGTCGTTTCCGATTCGTTAACAGTCATGAAGCGGCGTGGTTTTGATCACTTTTTTACCTTTTCAGATCAGAATCACTACTTATGAAAAGTACTCCTCGGTCATAATGATCGGGCGGTTCTTTTGAGCATTGTTTTATACTTTTTCGAGCTCGAGAGACAACTTTACGAAAAAGGACACCCCTGGAGTTTCCTTTTCGCTGTCTTTTCAAACTCTCTAAACATGAAAAGGCATCGAGTTCTTCCTTTGTAAGACTCGTTAAAACTTAATGACATCAGATTCTGTCGCAATATCACCTCTCAAGCATATGCTATCCCCATCAAGCTTGTCATCCAAAAATAACTGGGGTACTCTTTAGAAATGGTGGGGGAATAAAGGAACCGTAATCATCGTCGTGTTGGCAGTATGTCGCTCTTGAACATGGCACTCGTCTACATTCGTGTCTGGGTGAGGACATCTCATCTTGTTTCACACTTGCCTCCATGGGTTTGGGTTATCCTGTTTGACCTCTCATCTGCTCATCGCCTTGTCACCATGACCCTTGATCATTTGATGTCAAATACTACCAAGTCCACTGTCGTGCTGCCCGTATGTTCAAGAGAAGTTGACCTCTGTAGAATACTCAACCTCCCTCTGATACCTCACACAAAACATTTTATCCTTCTCTGTCTCGTGTCGATGATGTGGGAAACATTATGGCCCACCTTCGATCAAGGTCACTTCCTGTCGACTTCAGCTCATTATCTAGGAGGTTGACTTAGAGACTCCCTTCAGGTACCTTGGAGCCTGCATGCCTCAATGGCAGGTTCTTCGTGTTCGACGCAAGGTTTTCATCAGTGGCCTCTGATCGGATGATTCTACCAGTGTTCAACACTGGCTTAGTGATTCGCACGCCGTGGATTGTACCTATAGTACCTTGAGGACCATTTTCATTATTGGTGGTACCTCTCGCATCTGTTAACAGTTTTCATCATTGACTGGTAATTAGACGATGTTCTCGCATGTTTGACTTCCACTCCTATATTCGCATGCTTGAACTTGTACTTTGTTCGGGTTGAGATGGAGTGCAAGACCATGGGTTTTGTCTGTTGAAATCCAGGTTGCGTTTTGTGGATTATTATTGTCACTACATGACTCATTAACTGGATGGCTGCTACCATGCCTAAGTCTATTCATTGATCCTCATCGGATGGCTGTGTCCATACCTGGGATCCAGATTTTTTTATGTACTCTGCTATGGATTGCTGCGCCCATATCATGTACATCATGTATTTGCGATATCAGTTGTACTTCGTGTAGGTTCCCCAGCAGCCGTGTTTCCAGTTGACCATGTTCTTGTAAATCACTTCACCCCTCTCTCTCTCGGGCTTCATGCTTTAGGGGGCATCTGTTACACAGTATTTTGTCACTGTCCCTATTACCCCTTCTCCCGTACATTGGAGGACCTATTTTGGGACCTGCATTGTATCCCCTTGAGTATGTACTTCATATGCCCTGAAGACACCTTCTGCAAAATACCGAAAAATATAGCCATTTCTCCATTGGCGCTGTTCCACAATGTATCACTCATGCCAATGGGGGAAATCCTCCAAAGAGGGCACGCCAGCTAGCACTCTGTCTCAGAGTTGCACTAGTGCCAGCCTAGTTGGGTAAAGTTTTTAACAAACAAACTTCCGAAGGTTCCTTCTACCCTATCCATGTACTGATTGCAGTTTGGGTTAGTTCAATTGGGCTTCGTATCTCCCAAGGAGGGAAGTAGTTCTCCACCTCTCATGGAAGCTTCCTAATGATAAGGACAATCCCATGAATCAAGTGGATGGTCTTATCTACTCCTCCTACCTCTATATAAGCTTGTTCTTTTCCTTTGACAAGCTAGTTAGTAATTCTACTTTCAAGCTCCCAAATCTAAGTCCCAAAGTCTGAGAATTGCTAAGCTCATGTTGCAAGAGGCCTTGTTCATCCCTATGAGGCTAAATATTTAAGGAGGAGATCCATGTCCAAGTGACCAAGGAGAGAGAGGCTTGTTCCCCATCCCCTACAAGCTTTGCAAGGCATGTGTTGTTGATCACCCAACCAAAGGAGTATTTGACGTCATAACTTGGTTGTATTCTTTTTTGTTTATCAATAATAATAGACGACTATCATTATGGTTCCACTCATGTGTCTTTATTATGATGTTTGAGTTGTATCCTTTCTGACTGATACATAACTGCATTTCTTGGATTTTATGCTTCTATTTGTCTTGTTATTTGCATGTGCAGGTGTCTATTCACGAGGATCGTGAGGATTGTGACTAGCTGAAGTGAAAGAATAGAAGTGACGACTCTTCTACGAATACTGGCATTGGATTCGAGGTAGGTTCTCATCATTAGCCTTTACTTTGTAATTAGGAACCTGCGTGTTAGCGTTGTTTGATTGTTGCTAGACCCCATTTAGGCTAGTGGGATCGCCTCTGTCCACAGAGGGGATTTACCTGTACAACAAAAAAGAAAAGGGATTTTTTGTGAGCATAATTAGTAGTCTCATTTTGCATTCTTATTGAAAAAGACAAAAATATTTTCTTTTCATTTACACATTGAAAGAGAGAATTGTTTTTCAAAGAATTGCATTCTCAAACTCTTTCTTTTAGCTAGGAATTCATTGAAGGAAAAACGGATTGTTTATCATTCTTAGGTGCATTTTTTAGTGTTTGGAGTTGAGTCTTCACACCATCAAAGTTTCATTTCCATACCTATTGACTTAAGAAACAACCCATAAAAGTAACGCTTAATTAAAAAAATTGATCTTAGCAATCTTTTTATTTCTAGGGCTCTTATCACCAATATAGCTTAGGCTAGTATCTTGGAGTAGGAAGTAATTAACTCTCCAAGATAGTTAAAACAAACAAGTAGCTATATCTTGCAGTAGGAAATAAATCCAATTGTAATTGATATAATCTGGGAAGCTCCTCTTAAAGGAGTCAATCACGAGATCATGTCCGAACCTTTGAAACAATCAAGTCTGTCTCATTGGGAAAGATAGAAGATTTGCACATATTATAAATGGTAAACCTTAGATTAACCATTGTCTAGGAGCCTGGGGTCACTTGTTGGTAAACCTCGGATTGATCATGATGAGGAGCCTTCAAGGGGATTGAGCTTTGTTACTCTGCCCTTGCGTGTAGATCGGATTGTAGATTGTTCCCCCAGTTGTATTTGTTACTGTTGGTAACCTTAGTGTCCATAAAATTAAGATTATTTCCTAAGGTGACGGTGAAAGACGGGTCTCACTGTACCTGGAGCAGATGTCGACTAGACTCACTTGGACTCTCTGGGGGGTTCTCTTAACTCGAGACGGTTTTGTGAAGAAACTTGTGCCAGTCTGTTTCATTAAGCAGGTTGTCAGGGAAACTATTCCAACCGCCCTTTCTGTATTGAATTCTATGACGTTGGATTTTATCACCAACTAGTGTTTTTGGTACGGAAAGTTACTATTTGTGTGTGCTTTGAACTCTTAGATTTTTTAGGCATGTGATTCAATTATTTGGTTCTTTAGAGACTTTAGGTGGTTTTATTGAAATTTTCTTTGTTTGCGTGTGAGTAATTAAATATTTAATCGTGGCTAAATTACCAAGACAATCACGTAGACTTCGAGGGCAACCTCTCGAGTATACACCAAGCCAGCTTGAAGGGCTACGAGCTCTTGTATCACCTAGTGATAGTAGAGTTGGGTCAGCAGAAGCTGAAGAGTCTTCCTTAATTGTTCATCCTGATTATCAAGTACAGACAATAGAGTATATTTCTGAGCCAATTTCACTTTCCGAAGTTACTAGTAGTTTTTCTCCTACTAGTGAATTAGCTGAAGAATCTAAAATTTCTAAGCCTAAAACTGAACCTGCTTCTACTCCATCTTCAGGATTTACTTCTCCAACTTCTAATGGTCCTGGTTCACCCAGGGTAGGAAGTATCATTACCCAAAATCTTCCTTCTAGACTCATTTCTGTTGAAGAACTTATTAGTCCAGACGAAGATATAATTCTCCCTGAAAATCAACCGACATTAGAACTTAGAGAGCGTGAATCAATTTTCTACAGTCCTTTTAGGAGTAACGCTTGGTACATATCATTGACAAACCTTTTAGAAAACCTGGGTCTTAGTTTTTCACCACCTCAGATTCCTTTTCATCCTATGTTGAGAGGTTATTATCCTCCTTTGAATATGTCAATTATCCTCCTTTGAATATGTCAAGACAGTCATCTATGTTTTCCCAAACATTGGAAACATTTTTATATGGTGATCCTTCAGTTCCTTTGGGGTATCAGTCACTCACTGGTACTTTTTCAAGAGCATCTCCTCAACCAATTGAACATAGGATGTCAACTGGTAATAACAGAACTCAAGCATTGAGTGTAGAAGAAATTCTTATGATGTCCACTACTAGTCCGAATCCGCAACCTCAAGGTAGTCAGTTACCGCCTGGGGGGCAACCCCAAGGTAGTCAGTTACCACCTGAGGGGCAACCCCAAGGTAGTCAACTACCACCTAGGGGGCAACCTCAAGGTAGTCAGTTACTGCCTGGAAGGAAACCTCAAGGACAATACATATTGTCAGGACAGTACATACCTCAAGGTCAACCCCAGTATTAATATATACCTCAAGGTCAACCCCAGTATCAATATATACCTCAAGGTCAACCCTAGTTTAAGTACGTGCCTCAAGGTTATCAACCTCAAGGTCAGTACCCAACTCAAGGTTTCCAACCACCTTCTGGTCAACCATTTGTACAAGGAACTGGAAATGTACCTCTCAATTATCAGCCTTACACTCAACCCGATTATGGTCCTCAATATGTTCAACCTTTTATGGGTCCATACCCCGGAATGAACATGGTGTGGGATCCATCTCAACAGACTTTGCAGCCAAATGTGAAATTATCAAGTCAACCTAGACAACCTTTGGTTTCTGGTCCAACCCAGCAACTTGTCCAACCTACTGTTCAAACTTCTGCACCTGGTGTAGTTCATGAGTCTGGGCCTAGTTCACCTCAAACTCCACCTCAAACTGCTGCTGCAACTACTGCAGCTTCTGTTCAATCTATCCCACCTACTTTTGGAGTATCAACAGCTTCGGTTTCTACTATTCCTACATCAACTCCTCAAGCCTCTTTACCACAGTCAGGACTTACAATTCATACTTCGGTTTAGATGCCCGTAGGAAAACCTGGTCCAAGTACGGTTATAACATGTCAATCGCAATTCACTTATCAATCGTACTAGGGACATTATCAATTCAGTCCTGTTGTACAAAACCCATTTTATCAGTATCAACTGTACCCTAGATATACTTATCAGCAACCTCAACAACCCCAGTTTGGTCCGGTTATATAATATTCCCAATGAAAATCTCATTCCAAGTTATCTTGGATATCCTCCTCTTGGGGATGGTCTTGTGACCCAAGGTTTTTAAGACACTAACCGTCAGTTACCTTTTATTGTAACTTTGGATTTACTTGATTTGTTGTGCCTTACAAATGATCCAATTAACTATCTTATGTATTGGCCGCCAATGCCTAATAAGTTGCCCAGTGATATCATGAAGTTTGATGGTAAGTTAGGAGAAGATACGTCAAATCATGTGATGACTTATCACGTCTGGTGTGCATCTAATTCCATTATTGATGATTCAATTCACTTACGTCTTTTTCAATGCACTCTGATTGGTCTGGCTGCCAAATGGTACATTGAGTTACCACGAGGCTCTTTTTATAATTTTAGTCAGTTGGCCACTCCTTTTTTAACTCATTTTTAGTTGCCTGTCAGATACGACAATGGCATGGAATTATTAACTTCATTAAAATAGTCAATGTCCACATATATTTCAGATCATATCCATGAATGGAAACGTAGACGACGTTTAGTGAAATTTTTTATTCCGGATTAAATTTTAGCAGAATGGTTTGTTAAATCATTATTACCTAAAATCACTGAAAATGTAGCTAAGGTAGGAGTCGTTACTGAAGAGCAAGTAATTGCTCAAGCTCAGTACCTTGACCTCATTTATACGCAGTCAGGTACTTTACATGAAAAAATCCCCGACCTTCCGAAACACAATCAAATAACTGCATCTCCTTCAGGGTCTCATGCCGCTGATGGTATGATTGGTTCAGTTAGTACCAAAAGCAAGAAGAAATCTTCAAAGAATTCTTTTCCTATTATAACTTTACTAGATTCCCTGAAAAGAGACTCTTCCGTTGAAATTCCTACCGATATCCATGTCGTAGAATCATCTACGGCCAAATCGAAATCTAGTGGTAAAAAGAAGGGGAAGAAGAAAAATAAACAAAACTCAAAAGAAAAATTAGATAAAAAGGAATCTACTGATGAAAAACATAAACCTTGTTATCCTTGTCTCATTTGTGACGAGGAAAATTTTACAAGAGACTGTCCACATCGAGCTGAGGTTTCAAAAATCGTCAAAGGCTCTCAAACGCCTACTGTCTTCAAGGATCCTTTTCCTAGTCAAGATAGTAGGATGATCGCTTCTTCCTCAAATTCCTCAGAAGAACCCATTATGATGATGTCTCATGTCAAGATTGGGACACAATCGCAAGATTATGGTAGTAAAAATCTTGTTGGTGGTAAGGAAGCATATTCTTCTAATTCAAACCCATCAACTTCAACTACTTCTAGTTTTGATCCACCACAGATCGAGAAAACTAACCCTAACTTAGTAATCAGACTGCCTACTAAGGTATACTTTGGAAGTCAGCTTTCAATCCACTTGTGGCAGCTACTCAAAATTATAACATTGTTGAAGACTTAGCTATTTCCCCTTCAGCAATGTCGGCTTTGGAGGTGTTGCAATCATGCCCAGCACAGCTTAAATTACTATTATCACGTATAGGAGCTATTGATATTCAGGATTCGAACCTAATAATCTTCAATTTAGAGAATAGTACACCTCACCTACCTCATCAAATGGCTTTCCAGATTCCAGTGTTAGTCAAAAACAGACCTTGCTTCAAACTATGATTGATGAGGGAGCTTCTATGTGTATTATGTCGATCCAGTGTTGGAGATTGCTTGATTCTCCGACACTCAATCAATCCCCGACGATTCTAAAGGCTTTTGATGGCCGAGGGTTCCATCCTTTTCGAATTTTGTAGGATTTACCTATAGGGGTTGAAGGAAAAATTGTAAATCTAGATGTGGAAGTGGTTGATGCCCCTCTAGATTACAACCTTCTCTTGGGTCGTAGTTGGTCTTATGCCATGACTACTATTGTTTCATCAGTCTTTCAACTTATCAAGGTTCCTCATAATGGAAAGATCATTACGATAGACAAATTGACTTATTTTTCATCTGACCTAGCCTCTTTAGATAGTATTCAACATGTCGGTAAAACAACTATCCCTTACAAGGATGTTGGCGTAGGTTTGATTAAAGATTATGGTTTACTAGGAACTTTTTCTTTCCCTCCTCTTAATGTATCACCTTCTATTGCAACTATTCATATGATTTCATCGAACACTATTGCTTTTAATGATCCTTGGATCGTACATTCCGATTTTGAGGTGGATTCATTTTGTAACGCGATGCCTTTGAGGCCCTTTGAAATTGCATATCAGGCTGTACAGTTGTTTTCTGACTCCTGTTCAACCAAAATTGATCCAATGAATGTGGTCCATGGGGAATCACTTTCAATATCAACCTCAGCTTCAACAACATTTTCTGATCTTGTTTCAAAAGCTGTCATTCGTGTCAATCCCTCGAAGGTTGAAGCTATTGTCAAATTACCTCCTTCTTCGACTCTTCACCAACTCCAAAGTTTGCAAGGGAAAGTAAATTTTTTTACGTTGTTTCATTCCTAACTACGCCAAGATAACGAAAGGTTTTACCAGGTTGTTGAAATAGAATACTCCATTCTTTGGGGATGAGATAGACAACAAATCTTTTGATGCACTTAAACATGCATTGACCCATGCACCATTATTGCATCCTCCCAACTATAACCAGGATTACTTTTTGTACCTCGCCACTTCTCATTCCACCATTGGGATGGTTTTAGTTCAAGAAGATGAATTCAACAGTGAACATGTGATTTATTATCTTAGTCGAACCCTGAATTCGACTGAGCTTAAATATTCACATTTGGAAAAATTGGCCTTAGTGGTTGTTCAAGCTGTCCAAAGATTTCGTCACTACATCTTATTATGCAAAACCATGGTAATTTCAAAATGTAACCCTATGATGTATATATTGACCAAACAATTGCTAGGGGCAAGTATTCCAAATCAATAGTTATCTTGCGGGAAATTGACTTGGAGTTTGAAAAATCCAAGGCAAAGAAATCTTTGGCTTTTGTGGAACTGATGTTTGATTTCCCACGTACTGATAATGACACTGTGGCAGAAGAACCCATTGTGGACAAATGCTTATTTCTTATTAGTACTCTTGATCCATCGTATGGAGATATTATTATTTATCTCCAAACCCAATCTTTTTGGCGTGAAATCTCACGATCTCAGTGACGAAAAATACGTTTCCAATCCCAACAATACAATATTATTGGAGATACACTCTATCGTTGAGGGGCGGATTCTATTTTCTGACATTGTCTAACTCATGAAGAAGTTGAAAAGGTTCTAAATGACTGTCACTCTAGAGCATGTGGCGGTCATATGTCTAGGTATGCCACAACCCAAAACATATTGCACGCTAGTTATTTCTGGCCATCCTTATTCAAAGATTGTATCTATGCAGTCCGGAAATGCCACAATTGTTAAATTTTTGATCGTAAGATGTGTGCTCCACCCGCTCCTCTCCACCCAATAATTGTTGTTGGTCCTTTCACAAAGTGGGGTATCGAATTTATTACATGCAACCCTCACTTGGTCGGGGGGCATGCGTATATCATCCTTGCGGTAGATTATTTTATTAAGTGGGCTGAGGCAATGCCTACATTTTCGGCAGATGGAAAAACTGTTGTAATTTTCATTTTCAATCATATAATTGCTAGATTCGGTGTTCCTCAAGCTATTATCACTGATCATGGGAGTCATTTTTGAAACATCATGTGACTGAACTAACAAATCAACTTGGCCTGCGTCACGGTAGTTCTACTCCATATTATCCACATGCTAATGGTCTGGTTGGAGCTATCAATAAAGTTATAGTCACTATGATCCAACGAATCATTGGTATTCATAGGTTGAATTGGCATAACATGTTATTTTTAGCACTTTGGGCATATCGAACCTCAGTGAAAACATCAATTAGTTTCACTCCTTTTTAACTGGTTCACAGTTTGGAAGCAGTGTTACCCATTGAATGTGAAATTCCGTCATTGCAAATAGCCATAGAATTACTCCTGGCCACTTCCGAAGAGGAGAAACATTTGTTGTACTTAGCTCAACTAGATGAGAGTCGACGTGATGTCACGTTAGTAATCGAAACTCATGCGAAATGAATAAAAGCTCAGTACAACCGAAATGTTACACCTCGTAATGTTTTGGAAGGAGACCTAGTCTTACTATATGATCAAGAAAATGATAAGCTAGGGGCTGGAAAATTTGTACCTATGTGGCATGGTCCTTATATTGTTAAGCGAAAGCTGGAAAAAGGGGCCTATGAATTGGTAGATTTTGACGGTGCCTCTTTGGGTAAACCCAGAAATGGGCTTTATCTGAAGAGATATTATGCTTAAACCTTGGTGTGGAGATTTTTATTAGATTAGTTTCATTCTAGCTGGTGTGTTTTAGATTAGAAATGTGTGCCTAGTTTAGAGAGTGTTTTTATCATTATTCCTGCTTATCTTGATTTTACTCTTGATATGGCAGATGTCGACATCTCGTCAAACATATATTGGTTTTGCTGATGGTGCTTGTCGTAATACACGGAACATTTCTACCGCAGCTTGGGTTATCTGTTCACACTTTGATGAGTTAGTATCTATGTATGGGGTAAGCCTTGGTCAAACAATGAATAACATTACATAATATAGTGCAGTGATTGAGTTATTATCTGAATCCATATCATTTGGGATTCGGAGTTTGATTGTTAGGTTAGATTCTGAAATCATTGTATTACACCTTAACAGGATTTATGCCATTAGAAATCCAGTGTTATTAAGATTATTTTTTAGAGTTCGTCTCTTGGAATGTGAATTTGATTACATTGAATATCAACATATTCCAAGATATTTAAATACATTAGAAGATGCAATTGCTTCTCATATGTTAAGTAGGCATTTGTGATAATCAAAATAGTGAATTTAAAAACATTCCATAACATATTATACAAGATAGCAAGTAATAGTGATATATCATAGCATAGAAGTGTGTCAAATACATATTGTCTTCAATCATAGGTTGAAAAACACCTTATGATCAGCAAAAAGTGATAGTACAAAAAGACATAAAATGTCGTATGTGTCTACAAAAGCGATCATCCTATCCCTGGTGATGATCACGATAAGAAACCACTACTCAAGCCACCCTACAAAGCAACCTCCTAAAAAAGGTCCTGGGACCCCAATCACATATCGTTGTAACCTGAGTGGAATATCATCTATGCTAGTCTCTAGAATATCTACTGTCAAACACTATATATGATTCTCCAATTCATTCAGGGTCTCTGTAGATTAGTCCTGTGGGGCTAGTACTACTACAACTGGGTGTCGCCTCTCATAAGGCTAGAGAGTGGCCGGTCGTCGCGGACCCACATCTGCATTTAAAACTTTTTATTATCAGTTTTGGACGATTTAAAAAAAAAAAAAAAAGGTTAAAACATAGAAAGTGTTGAAAATGATTTTACCTCAATCATCCCACTGCTCTCCTGGTGGAAGAGCCATGTCTGGGTCACCACGATAATCCATCCTAGCATATGGAAATACTGAATCACAAAAAGTTGGTTCCTCAACCAACAAAAATACTCAAGTGGAAATCGAACAACCTCTGAACCCTCCTCAAGATGACGGGCCATCACTGCAACCCAATGCATTATCCTAGGCTCTCGAGGAAAACCAACCTCAGCTACTATGGGACCAACATAGGTACCCTCTCTAGACCAATCCTCACAACCAAGAAACCATATCCAAAGTTTTTTAGTTGTCCATTCTTTGCTCTAGTTAGTTGGCCTTTTACATTTGCTAACACAGCCTCGCACCAGTTAAAGATGGTACCTTGATAACAGTATACCGCCATTCGCATCTGGGATATGGTAGCTACATGCAATGCTGCACTCCCACATAGTAGATAGTTTTAATATCGATCCGTTTGTCCTCTGTTTGGTCATTGCAAAACTCCAATTGGAGACTAGCGACAGACTAGCCACCAGCCTAATCCTGAAAAGAGATAATCATTCACCTCTCTTGGTCAAACCAATCAAGAAATATATGTCCTCTAGCTCAATTTCGAGCCGGTGGCCACCAATCATGAAACACTACTCCTGTATGTTCCATCTATCTACCAGCCATTGCAAGAAGTCTACTTGGGCCCTCATGCCGGGTATGGCCCAGACTTTAAATAGTCCACATGCTTTTAATGCCTGTATTGTAGGTGGATGAATTAATGTGGCAAGCTCCACATCCTCATGCTCACTTTCGTACCAAATAATAATTGTGTATGTCCTACATTTCAAAAAATACATATTAGAATAATTTAGTTCAAAAAAATTTGGGCGGAAATGGAGAAATTTGAAATTTTAAAACCTATTCCACGGGGTCCACACCCGCTTGTTATGAATAATGCGTAGGTCCGCACTCATCGTAAGCAACAGGTGTGGACCCCAAACTTTTTCCTTTGTAGAAAAAAGTCAGGGTCCACAAGGGCCGCATGTTGCACCTGCGGATCCCCTCAAGCGTTTTTCTAAAGAAAATTCTCCTCAAAAAGTCAATTTTAAAGCCCTAAAACGAAATGCAAACTGTTGAAATACAAGATAAGAGTGATGTGGATTACCTGGAGCTAACGGTTTTCGATTCCAATGGACGAATTTTCCGCAATCTTCACAAGAAGTTTCTTACCCAAAAGCTCTCTCTTCTCACTCTGAAGTCAAACAGTAAAAATGAATTTACAAAAGCCCTTTTTATAAGATTTTTTGAATAAATAAATTTTTAATTTATTTATTTTTCACTTTAAAAAGGTAACTTTTGATGCATTTTTTATTTATCTTAAATAGGTATGAGTAATGTTTTGAGTTTTTGTGCAGAATATTGGGTTTTTCAGGGAGAATTGATCATTTTCAACAAAGAACATACTTTTTCACTTTTTCGGACTCTTCCAAAACTTATGAAAAAGCGAAACATTGGAGTCCTCTTTAAGCTCTTTTCTGACTCGTAAAATATGAAAATATTGCCAAGTTTTTCCCTTTTAACTTCGTTAAATAGAATTAAAAAGGAAGTCCACTTACAGCGCTTTTCTGACCGTATAAACATGAAAAGATTGCCAGACTTTTGTCGTTTCAAGTTTGATATTGGTTTTAAAATGACATGTCTTCGATCACTATTTTACTTTTTCAGATCGGCACCACTAATTATGAAAAGTACTCCTTGATCGTAATGGTCAAACGGTTCTCTCAAGTATTATTTTATACTTTTTCGGGCTTGGGGGACACAAATTTATGAAAAAGGACACCCATGGAGTTTCCTTAAGTTTTTCTTCTAACTCCCTAAAATTGAAAAA
>APFE031646528.1:0-13327 GCA_000404065.3 Pinus taeda | reverse complement strand
GGTTCTACATTACGGTTTTGGTGCAGATTTGGCAGAGGGTTATAGGTAGCTCACGTGAGCACCTTTCTTTGTACGAATGATGCATAAAGCTATTGGAAGGCAAGATTGCCTATCTTTGTAAATTTGGCTAAGTGTGGGCTTGGAGTTTGCCAAGCACACTTGAGTGTTGTATTATTGAAAACTGATATAATATACATTGTTGAGCAGACTATTCGGGAGTTGCCCCTCCCCTTTATATCATGCGATTGTTGTTCTTTTATAATTGCTGTGGATAATGATTAAATATGGGTGATCATTGATATAAAGGTTTAATGCATTTTATACTTGGTTGCGAAACACAAACTAAGTTATCGGTTGTGAATTAGGCGTAGTCCATGTGCACAAGTATTGTTAAAAAGAAAGTGTTTGGTGGTGCCACACCTCGCCGGCACGGTTGAAAGACCATCGTAGGCTTGGGGGCGTGACATGATCCATCTAGATTGGATGCACCATAGAAATATGACATTGAGAAATTCGTATGTTAATTACTTCCTTAGCACCCGATGAGATTCTTTGGTTGGTAAAAAAGCATAGATTACCCACATTTCATCAGAATATTAAAATCTAGAGTAGGACATGAATATGAAGGATAAAATAATATTAATTATTATTGTTAATTAATACTGATAAAATGAATTAAAATATAAGATAAACATATATATTTTCAAAACAAACATTCAACAAGATGCTTGAATATGGATATTCACCTCATTTTACTATGAGATTCTTAATTTGTAAATAGATTTTGTTATATTACCATAGGTCATACCATGGATCATCTATACCACATGCTCAAAAACCCATAACTCATTTTACATAATACTTGGACAAAAAACAACTACTTTAGAAATAAATGAAAACCTTTGATTTTTATATACTAGCAAAAATATTCTATAAAAATTAAATCTACTATCTATGAAATCATTATTAATAATTATATTAGAGATTGAAAAACTCTCAAGAAGCCTAATTAATTTTACAATATGTTTAGAATTTTTTTAAACAAATTGACTTTTAAAAATATTAATGATAATTTGGATCAATTTAAATCAACCTTGTATAGCTCCTCCGGTAGCTAGGGTTTCCCAGCCGTCTCGCTTGTGTTGAGAAGAAATTTTGTGTTGCTATCGATTTGAACTTATCAGACTCTGCTCTCTATTTAACGGAAGCTCCTTTCTATAGAGTTAATTTTACTAAAAGTATGATTTCAGAAGCTTACAATAAGTTTGTCGCCACCTCGCTTTAAGTGACAGATCCGAGAATTTGCCTCAAGAAGTGCCATCTGGCAAATTGCAAGTGTAGATTCAAGGTTTTCTTTGGCTGATCCCTAAGTGCAAATTTGAAGGTTCCATCTCGGAAATCGCATATGTAGTTTCCAGGTTTCTTTCTGCTGGTCTGTAAGTGCAAATTTGAAGGTTATTGCCGTTGTTTCCGCGTGAGTTCACAACGGGCCTCCCTTTTTCTTGGGGAAATCTATCAAAATACTAATGTGCCAAATTGCCATGTGTCATTCTTAAATTCGGCTTGGGATTATTGCCATGTGTCATTCTTAAATTCGGCTTGGGATTTCCTACCATATTTTGTAGCTCCAAAATACCGCACCAAATGTGTTTATGTTTTCTATTTTAAAATTAAAATCAATTAAAATTGGATTTTCCTGTTTTGGAAATTATTTCATCCATCTTTATAGAGTGATAGAGATGAAAATAATTTTTTTTATAAAAAAAGCTAAAAAACAATATAATTTTACTTGTAGTGGTTTAAAAACATTTCTCTTTTTATTGATTTCCAATGATGAATTAAGACGTTGGAGGATTTAGAGGAATTTCAATTAGAGATACACTGTGAGTTCAATCACTTTAGGTTTTTACCAAGGTTGTTAGGCCTTGATACGTAGGTTTTTCAAACTTAATGCTAAAGAGACTTTCTTCTTGATGCAAGCAGATCAAACACAGAGGTTCGCAGAGCAAGAAGATTATCTCAGATTTCAAATAAAAAGATTCTCATTGTAAGACTCTCCAACTCCTAATTCCCCAATAAGCCTTACTTCTATCTTTTTATAGGATGAGAAGGGGACAAAAATCAGATAATCATACTGAAATTTGAGATATGGATCAAATCACACCAAAAAAAAACAAGTAACACCAAAAGTAGAAGTGCTGACTCTCGAAAATCATAATTATTCCAAATCCTATGGAAAAGATATTTACAATGTTGAAATATTTTGAGGTAAAATCCAACCAAAATCGGTCACTATCAAAGTCAAGTGACAAACTTTAGTGTACATTGTGGATACTTTTCAGGAGGAGCCCACGAGAACCCTTGGAGTCTTTTAAGTTACGTTCCCAATGGATTTGTATCAGTGAATCGGCCATTATTATGGTGGTATGCTCCACTAGTATCCCATGCTTTTGTATAAATCCTTCAGACAATCATTGGTTTCCCGAGGATAACCTAATGGTTTACTTTCGTTAAGACTAATCAATGATGATGTCCTCTCATGAAGTAGCCTAATATGTGATCATTAGAAAAATTCTTTAGGTCTGCAATAGTCTTATAGGGAAGGTGAAAAAATTCCATGCCATTACACTCCATGCACTCTTGGCAATCACTTTGAAAGTCTCTTTCAAAGTACCTTGGATCCATAGCAATCTTATTTATCCCATACCATCTCCACCATTCTTGTAACCAAGTTGGTTGTAACAGTAACTGTGTAATCAAGATACGTCCAAATTTTAATAATGTGTAATGTATTTTTTATTTTTCTTCTCTACATAAGAGATCCCACCATAGATCTTTATAGCCTTGGAAATTATAGGCAGTTTCAGGAAATACAAGGTTCATATCCTTTTATGGCCACATTATTCTTGCAGGGTGTTTAGGATATTTGGTTCTATTGATAATATAATATTTATGGAATTTTTTGGTTCTGTTGCTTCCCTCATTCTATATCAGACTGATATCATGAAAACTTTCCCTTAATTCTTCGTCTACAAGATTTGAATACATCATTGAATTCTTATACACCATATCATGTATCCAAGTGTTGGACATAGGGTAAATCTTTCTTTCTGGTACAAGGTGTTGTAAGTCCTTATGAGGTTGTAAATTTACATCCATAACTTTGGTGTTTCTTAACTGCCATGTGTGTTTCCATTTTTCCACATAGATTGGCCATGAAGTGTTGTCTCAGATATTTTCTATGTTTTTTTTGCTGTGTTGTAGGGTCCCATTCAGTGACAATAACCATTAGACGATTTTCTTTTTTCAGATACTCCCGACTCAAGAAATATAGTAGATAGTTTCTTTATCCCTTTATATTCTCAACACCAAAATCAAAATTTGAAAACAATGCTTGTCATCTAGCAAACTTGGATTCACTAGACTTTTTAATGTCTTTTGTTAGAACTTTTTTGAGTGCATAGGAACTAGTTCTAAGTAAAAATTTCTTGTGTACAAGGTGGAGATCAAACTTGTCAATACAATTCCAAGCCACTTTGACTTCACTTTCAATTGTTGAATAATTTTGTTTGGCCAAATCCCATGTTCCTCAGGAAAATTGTATGACTTGTTCTTATCCATATTTTATTTGCTTTAAAATTCCTCCCCATCCAATATCACTGGCATCACTTTCTATGCTTTTCGGAAAATTTTCATCTGCAATATAGAGAATGGGTAAAGTTTTTACCTTGTCTTTTATTTTCCTAACTGCAACAGTATGTTCTTCAGTCCATGGAATTGGTTTTGTTTTCAACCTCTGGTTCAGTAGGCTTCAGTCCCAAGCACACCCTTTATAGAAATTACTGACATAATTTAGGTATCCTAAGAATCTTTGTAGCTGCGTCTTATCTGTAATCTTATCAGGAAATTTATCTGTGAAATCTAGTGCATGTTTTTGTAGTGTGATCTTCCCATCTTCAAAACTATGGTAGAGGAATTTGATGGTTGTTTGAAACAACTCCATTTTATTCTTGCTTAGTACGAGACCATTATTTTTTATTATCTATGAGAATTTATGAACATGTTTAAAATTTTCTTCAACAGATTTTGAAAAGGTGAGTACATCATCTATATACACAATAAGACAATCAAGGTATGGCTTAAAAATATGATTCATTATCTTAAATTTGGAGGGTGCATGCTTTGAACCAAAAGGCATGAAATTCCATTCATAGTGTGCAGCAGAAATACTAAAAGAAGTTTTGAACCTATCTTCTTCTTGTATGGCAACTTCCCAAAAACTAGATTTCTTGTCAAACTTGGAGAAGCTTTTGGCATCCGCTATCCTACTTATCAAACTGCTTTTGTGGGGTATTGGATATGTGTCATCGGCTAGGAAAGTATTCAGAGGTTTGTAATTTATAACCAATATGTGGACCCCTCTAATTTGTTCTGAGTGTTTGTTGACATAATATCCATAACAGTTCCATACACTGTTAGATTCTATGATTAAACCTCTTTTTAAGAGATCTGCAATCTCTTTTTGACATAATACTTGATATTTTCTGTTCATAGGAATTGCCTGACTTTTGCAAGGCTTTCTTGCATAGTCTTCTTTGAAGGGCAATTGGACTATGTGTTGCTTCATGTGCCAGAAAGCATTTGGGTTTTCTGAACAACATTGTCTTTCAAGATATTCTTTTAGATCTGAAATCCTGTGTTTCAATTTTAGGGATTGGAGTTGTTCTTTCATCCTTAAGGAATTGTTGAAATCTTTCATTTATTCTATCTTTTGTGCTATCATACTTACTTCTTACATGGTTTCGACCATTGTAGAGATCCCGAGCATTGAGATAAATGGCAGAGTAGTAGTCTGCAAAAATCCTTTATGGTTATGGACAGATATGAAATAACTAGCCTTACCATCTGGTAATCTAGCTATCCCATGTGGCTCAACAACAACTAGGAAAACATTTCCTAGGATACAATCTATGGGAATATTGTTGACTGCAAATTTTACATTCATACAGTAATTTGAGAAATAGATTGTGGCTTTAGGAACTTCATATTTGATCTCTTGTGTTCCTACTCCAGTAACTTGCCTGTGTGCAACTGTCCAAATTTTGCAGGGATTAGCTTTTTATTCAAGAAATTAATATCTTCTCCTGAGTCTACTGATGTTCTCATTGTGAAGATTTGTCCTTGTATATCTATTTTTAACAACACATGACGTTGTTGATGCTGTATTGTCATTATTTTCATATTCCCAAATCCCAAATTCTCATGTTGTTTCCCTTCAAAAATCTCTACATTGGGATTTATCTGATAATCTCCTTGCTCTGTTTCTTTTTCCTTTTCTATTTTTGAAATTTTTGTTTTGAGCTCAATAATTTATTTCTTTAGATGATGAATTTCATGGCTAACTTCCCCTAGGGTCAAGGATCTGGACTTTGTATGTTGTTGGTTTCCTTGAAAAGACTTTGTATTCTTTTCATAAGAGGCATCCACAAACAAATCTTTAGAGATGATACCTTTTGAAGAACTACTAGGGCGTCTATGCATGGTTTGCAAGAATGTTTCTAGGAGTTTTTCTTTTAGTTCTCCTTCTACAAGCATCTTGATGCTTGACAGTACTTTAGATTCATCATCATCTATGGTATGTGCAATACACACCTTTTCTTTTTGTGTAGTTTCTTCATCTTGTTCTTCTGAATCAAAGTTTGATTCAGTTTTAGAGATACTGCAATGACATTCGTCAGTATCTATGTAATCACACTGTTGGATGTGCATGTTTATATGTTCATCACTATAATCTAGGTATGAATTTCTAGACTCAGTTGATTCTCGTGAACTACAACAGTCTTGTTTCATCAAATCTACTTCCTCTTTGAATTGAATTAGTGGTCTTCTTACCTGTCTCTGAGTTCTTCTGAGGAATTGTTCTTGTGACTTCCTGCCTCTATTTGCTCTGGATTCTTTTCCCTTAGGACACTTATTTGTTGTATGTTCGCTTTTCCCACATAGCCAACAAGTGATCATTTGTTGCCTCTGCGATTTGAGGTGAATATCCTTTGCCGCAAAATAATGTGTGTTGGGCATGGTCCTGTAATACCCTTTTCCAGGATGTTTTCTTGTTTTCTCAGGGATATTTTTGGTTGGCTATTTTTGTCTTTTCTTAAAAAAAAATCTGATATTTATTTTCTGTACAATAGGATAATCAATTGATAATCCATATTTGATGCAGATATACTTACTATCAAGTAGTCTAGATAATTTATATAGAGACTTATTTACCTTCATGCTAGTGCATAATCCTACCAATGCTTTTGTGACGTTACAGTATACTTCTCCCCATGTGTATGTATCAAAAAATGTTTGGAAAACTTCTTGCCTTTGGATATATTCTGCAAATTTAGATGGAAGTGTTGCTAAGTAGACTTGTTTCCATAAGGTGTTTTGGTTGTCTTTAACCTCATAAATTCCTTGAGTCCAATCCCTGTGAAAGTCTTCATATTGTGACATTTCTTTGCATTTTAGATTCATTAGAATCATTTCATGTTTATTTGCAATTTCAGCAGTTGCCCCACACCAGTGCTCAAGGATGAATTAGGTTAAAGCTCCTATCATGTTATTTTGGGGATATCCATCCTCTTTATGGAATATATCTCCTTCTTCATCTTTGACTACTTCTACTTCCATTTTATCAAATAGAGTAGGAGAAGACTCTACTTCCCATCATCTCTGTAAGGTGCCTGTGAAACATTGTATGAGGGTTTTACATGATTCAACTTCAGACTTTCCTCTCATCCACATCAGTTTGTATTTAGTATACATATTATCAATCATTTGCCTTATTTGACTAGCACTTAGTCCATCTATGTTCCATTCTTTGTGGGAGCCAGACTGAAAAGTATGTGTCTCAGGAAGTTTGCCTTTTCCACTAATATCAGAAGCTAGATATCTGGTGTATTGACTGGACAATGGTTCATAGATGGGAAAAAGATGGTGACTTGAGGAGTCAGGTTTTCTTCTTTGGATATGTCTTCTAGGAATGAACAAATATACTTTTTAGGAGACTCAACTTGTTCTTCGTGCGTTTCTTTGGGGAAGAGAAGAAGGAATTTCTCTATAGATTTCTTTGCATGCTGGATGGGAACATGATGGCTAAACAACATGGAAGTGGGGATGTTTTTATCTTTTGGAGTTATAGTGAGCTTGTCAAAATGCTTAGAAAGTTATCCTATGAGATCTTCAGTGGATTTGAGTCCCGAATCCATTCTTTTATACATCTCTTTTATCTGTGCTGAAGATTCTTTGGCAAATCCTTTCAAAAATGAAGCTGAAAAATTCATAGCATTCAAGTTCTTATTTACATTATTTACAACAACTTGCATAGTATCAAAGCATTACTTTTGCTCAATGTTTTTTTCCATATTAATTCAAGCCCTTTAATTGCAGATTTTGTCCAATTGATTTTTTCACTGTCTTTCTGTATGCTTCCATCTATCCCTAGGGCTAAATCATATTTTGACACTAAAGGAATGGCTTTGGCAATATTTGCTGCTTCTCCTAGCACAATTCCCTTGAATGGAGGGAAAGTATTACTAGTTTCTAGTTTGCTTCCATCACAAGCTATCCAGGAATACATCTGTGTAGATGATGATTCTGCATTTGCCATTTGCACTTTTGTTTGGTCTCCTAATTTTCTCGAGGTATAAAAGGAGATCCATGAGTTTGTGTTTTCCATAAAGCTTTTCCATTGTAGGGAAAGTGTATTTTTCTTTTGGGCAGCTATACTAAGACCAAATTCTTGGGCCTCAGGATGAGTATGCAGATCCCAATTTAGCATATTTTTCATCCATTTGGCATGAATTCTATTCTTTGGGAATCCATCCATAAGAGAGAAAAATTTATACATCTCTGGTTTTGATGGCTTTCTACAGTTTGAAGGAAAAAAGTTTTAGAATTTTGATGAAGGAATTATACTGTCAAGTTGTTCAAGATATCCTAAACCATATCGCTGATTCCCAAGATGACTCATTTTACTAAACATTTCAGTAAGACGTAGATCTTCATTTTCAAGAAATGGTAAGTCATGTATCATCATGATAGTATCATGAGGAAATGGTATATCTGTACATTTAGGATTTGGGCAGGAATTTGCAGAAGTTTTAGGAGGAGCTTCACTAGTCCTAGGATTATGGTTTGTGTGGAGAACAAGCTTTGCAAGAGATTGTAATTAAACTATTGTTTGGTAGACAGGACAATTTTACTTTGAGAGTGGAAAAATGTAATAACTAAACAAGTTCAAATAAATCAACATGTGAGCACCTTAAAGATGGAGTATTTATAGATGTCGAAGTAGATGATTGACATGAAATATGATTTGAGTTTATGTGGTATTTTTTGGCTTGACAAGCTTCTTGTACTGTTTTTCAATCCAAAGTAGATATTCTAGGGAAGGAAAAAGTAGCTTTAGTTGGTCCTTCTTGTACCTGAGTAGCTGTAATACTTTGAACTTTGAGCAACTGAGGTAGATCTACTACCCAACTTTCAAGAAAGTTGAGATCTTCCCATTTGATGGTCTGATGCTCATTTTTTGATTGTGAGAATCACTGATTACCAGGGTTATATTTTGACTCTTGACTGGGTGTATGAAGAATGGCTAGATATAATGTGTTGGTATGCCTGAAACACCCTCTAGTATGAACTGTAATGTCTTTTCTTTTTTGTTTTCATATCAAAACCACTAGTTTTGATTTGCAATAAGAGGATGTCCTTAATGTGTTCATCATACACATATACTAAGAAATTTGGGTGGCAATCAAACCATACATTACCATTTCATAAAGGAGCCACGATACCACCAATTAATGAATCAGTATATCTATTATGCATGAGATCTCTGATAGTAGCCAAAACATATGTATTAAGCCCTATGTGGGTTAAAGAATCTATTGAGAATTATAGTTAACCATAAACCAATTAATATAAACCTTTTTTATAATGCATAATTTAAAAATAATAATAATACATCACTCGTTACTATTTTAACAATGTCTATCCCATTATAGAGCCATGCCTTATCAGGTAAGGAGGACGAAAAAGTGCAAGCTATTAAATGCCTTCAAATCCGGCTAATGAAACTCCCTCATGATGACATGTAAAAGAACAACCCAACCAATAATCCATACATACATGGCAATAGGCACAAGTAAAGGAAAAGCTAGGGCAAGAGAAACATAGCAACTAAGGAGAGTGAATTGGCTCCTACCAGACCAAAGTGTGAGACTGCCCTACATTTATAGTTGTCTTACAGTCACCAGCTCTGGGATCGACTGTGATAATGAAGCTTTAACATGATTGATATGAGGATATTTTATCATATCATACAAATATTTTTCCACTAGTTGTTTTTGAAAATTTGGATTGGAATACACACACACACACACACACACACACACACACACACACACACACACACACAGAAATGTGTTATGAAAATATTTATAACGTAGTTTAATTTATAGATATATTAATTTGTTTCAATTATAATTTTTTTCTGAATTTAGCACATATTTTTAGAATGGTAAGTTTGAGTTGTGTAATCTACAAAATATGAGTGTTTTGATGCTTCTCAGGGTATTTAATACATTTATACATTCAAAACCATCTTTTAAATAATAATAAATCACAAAATCACCCAAAATTTTGGTAGATTTGTTTTTAGAATCTTAAATTTAAGTTGTGTGATATGCAAAATTTGAGTGTTACGGTGGCTTTTTAGTGCGTTCAATCCATGTATGCATTCAAAAACATATTTTAAACAACAATATATGACAATATCATCCAAATTGTATGTTTGGATTCCAGTCAAAACGACCAAATTGTCTATTACTTAAAATTTCCCTAAAAGAGCATACTCTAACTAATAGATGTTTTGGCCCTTTTTCAAACATTTTTTTTGGTTGATTTTGTCTCCAATCTAGTAAAGAATTTTTAGAATCATAAGATTTTTGTAATATGTAAAATTTGAGTTTCCTAGTGGTTTTTCAATATTTGAATTGCATTCAAAAACACATTCTAAACAACAAGAAATCACAATATCACCCAAAATTTTATTGTCGAATTTTGGTGAAAAATGTCAAAAAGTGTAATCTAACTAATAGATGTTTTGGCCCTTTTTGTGCCTTTTTCTAGTAAATTTTTCCATAAATTTAACATTTTTTTTGTTAGAAGCATAAGTTTGAGCTGTGTAATCTACAAAATTTGGAATTGTTAGAAGCATAAGTTTGAGTTCTGTAAACTACAAAATTTGGAATTGTTAGAAGCATACATTTGAGTTGTGTAATCTACAAAATTTGAGTGTTTGAGTTGTTTTTGAGGGTCTCGAAACCATTTATGCATTCAACAAAACATTTTAAACCACAAAAAATTACAATATCACCCAAAATTGTATCTTCAAATTTTGATGAAAAAGGCCAAAATATCTATTAGTTAGATTGCACCTAAGAAAATGTAGTTTATGTAATAGAAAATTTTCCCTTTTTTCATGTGTTTTTTTGTGGTAATTTTTTTCTTGAAATATGGCAGATATTTTATAGAATTATAAGTTTGATTTGTGTAATCTACATAATTCGAGTGTTCAATGATTTTTCGTTTTATTTAATCCATTTATGCATTCAAAATCACATTTGCATAACAAGAAATAACAAGGTCACTCAAAGTATATCCTAGACTATTCCTAAAATAGCATAACCTAATTGATATAAATTTTGTCCCTTTTTGGGCATTTTTCAATCAATTTTGCAAGAAATCCCACATAGATTTTTTAGAACCATAAGTTTGTGTTATGTAACTTTCAAAATCCAAATGTTCAAGTGGTTTTTCAAGGCATTAAATCCAATTATCCATTCAGAAAGACAATCCAAACAATAATAAATCTTAATATCTCTTGAACTTTTATCGCCAAATTCTGGTGAAATAAGACAAGAACAAAATGTTTATTAGTTACATTGTGCCTAAAAGAGTGTAGTCTAACTAACAGATATTTTGGTCATTTTCAACATTTTTTACTGTCAATTTCTCATGAAGTCTGATAGATATTTTTTAGAAAAATAAGTCTGATTTGTGTAGTCTACAAAATCCAAGCATTTTAATGGTTTTTCAGGGTGTTGAATCTATTTATGCACTCAAAAATGCATTTTAAACCAGAAGAAATCACAATATGACCTGAAATTGTATTGTTGGATTTGAAGCAAAAAATGACAAAATATTTATTAGTTTAACTACACCTAAAATACATAGTCTAATTAATAGATGTTTTTTCCGTGTTTAGCATTTCAACATTTTTTTCTTAACATTTAGTAAGAGTTTTAGAATCATTAGTTTGAGTTGGATTTTAACGAATAAGAAATCAAAATATCACCCAATATTATATTGTTGAAAAAAAAAACAAATGTCCCTTAGTTAGACGCCTTATAAAATGGTATTTTTTAAGAAAATATTAAATTCTTATGATTAATATATTTTGTTGTGTTAAAAAAGTTATTTTAAATTTTAAGTGGATGGGAAGTTGGAATATAAAATCTATTTTATATTTTGGAAAAAAAATATTAAACTAATATTTAGAAAATAAATTATTTATAAAATTAGTTATGATAATGATGATGGTGGTTAATATTCATAAAAACTAAATCAATTTACTAAATCTTAAGAAAAATCATGATTTATTGTGTATTTTGAAACTGTCATTTAATGTAGGTGTATGGTGGACATTATAAGAGAATGTGTTTTCATCCTGAAGGCTCATAGTGACACAAAAATGGAAATTTCTTTCCATCCATAATGTTTTAGGAATGATCCAATGCTATGTTGCTTTTGAAGTTTGTATTTATTTTAAAATGTTATTGGTTTTGTTATTTACTTTATTCTAAACATATATATCCATTTGATCTTCTAATGTGCGCTGAACACCTCCTTATAGTATCTTAATTTTCTTTTATAATTTAATTCTTTATCATAACATAATTATTAATTATAGATGTAATAACAATTCTAATATTATTTTATTATGCATATTGACCTCTTTTTATTTCCTAGCTATTTAACCAAGACTATGTCAACCCTAGCTAAGCTACATGTGACTTCACAGTAGTTTAAAGCAATATTAGGAGACATATTTTCTTCCATGTTGTTAATCTTGTTCATAGGGTGTGTTTCCTTTAATTTTAAGATTATAAATTACATAGTAATTTTGCAGTTTCTCTATCTATCTCCATGATTCTTTAGAAACGTTGCAACCCTAAACTTCATAACCATATAATATAGGAGAGCCTTAAAGATGATTTATTCATTAACTCATAGTTGAAGGTCTACTAAGTTACAAATATTTTGAAGTCTGTTATAAGCTTTTCCACCATACAAAATTCATTTTTAATGTTATAGCTAGAGCTAGGCTTGTGATGCAAATTGATTTTGAGATAGGTGTATAAAATCAATTTTTCCAGATATTGTTTTCATGCATAAAATTCACATAAGTGAGCCTTGGGATTTAATTATCATAATCTTTATTTTGTGAATATTAAATGTTATACACATACTAAAGAAAAAATATTTGATAATTTTTATTTACTTTTCAAGATGATAGGGGATTATTTCCATAAAACTAACATTATTAGCATAAAGAAGAAGGATATGATGATAATAGTTAGAATTAGTATAACACAACCTACTTCTTCCAAACAACCCCCTAATGTATATGTCAAAATAGATAGGGGAGAATGTATAAACTTTCTTAACCGCTATATTGTAATTAATTTCTACTAATAATCTCATAATGTTCCTAAATTTTGTGCTAATGTTTGTCCAAAATTATTGTAGCATCTCTCAACTCCAAAAAAAACTTTTAGCTCTTCTATCTTATTCCAAAAGTAGACATGGGCACTAGGTCAATTTTTTTATAAAGTCAATAAAATACAAGGAAATTGATTTTGCTATTGCAACACTTCTCTACAATAAGCCTAAACATAACAAAATTCTAAAAATAAGACAATATACAATTAAATGAGAACTCATAAATTTGACCTAACAAGATTCTAAACTGAATAAGGCAGTATAAGGCAATATACATTTAGTTAAACGAAAACTCTTAAATCTAACCTAACAATATTCTAAACTTAATATAACCTAAAAAGATAGTATACAATTAAATGAGAACTCATAAATCTGAAATGCCATTTAAATTTTGTTTCTTGACTTAAACATTGAATCTTCCTTTTAAATATGTTCCATACAACTCACTTAAAAATTGGTTAATGAAAATGGATTTATAGAGATTCTTTTATCC
>APFE031646522.1:15172-73357 GCA_000404065.3 Pinus taeda | reverse complement strand
TGTAGCATCAAAGGTGTGAAGATATTATAAACATGGAATTTTGTTGTGAGAAACTGCTCAAGGGTAGAGATTTTTCTTGTCGCGTTTCAAGTCTAAAGCAAGACCCATCATTAGGACAAAGGTCGAGAGGAAGCATATGAGAATGAGTGATATAAATAAGGAAAGCAACGAAGAAACGAAGAAATGACTGACAATTTTAAATACTAATGACATTAATATATATAAATACTAATTTTAAATATATTAATTTTAATTATGTGTTAATGAGTTAAATGAATCCCCGGTTGCGGGTGACAGCAGGATACCATGGGCTGAGCCACATGGCCTCCATGTGACGCCCCATGCGTAATAAATATATCATGACCGCGGCCATCATCGGTTTATTTCAGCTGATGCGAGCTCAAAGCATTAATGTAGAGCAGGTTGATAGGATGGGAGAACTATGGTGGCGCTCAGATCAATGGGGAGGTGATAAATATCGGGCAGGAGGTCGTAAAAGGCCAAGGTTTCCTGGACTTTCAGGACACAGAGTTACCTGGTGGCAGAATTATCAGTTGCAGAGGAAGGTTTGCTGCTGGAAGAGGTGCGCGCCATCACAGGCTTCCCTCTAGACCCTTCGACATTCCGACTCCGGGGCTGATCATAAGAACTCGGAAGGCTCCTCGAAAGGCAGGGTGGCAGACTCAGAGGTTCGGGCGACAAACTCTAAGGTTTGCATTTCAGAAGTGTGGGGGGCCAATTGATCGGAAGTGGCAACGAAATTGGCCAGTTCAGGGACGCGGGAGGAGAACTGGGAAGGCTGGGAGTCGGCAACAGAGGAAATCAGGGACAATACGAAGGTGGTGGTGGTGCTTGGGCGGGGCAAGTGTCGAATTCTGGCTTCAAGGAGGCCACGCGACCCGCTCCAAGCTAACATAAGAGAAAAGGAATTGCCCATGGCAAGGCTTCGACATAGGTAGCCTAGCAGAAGAGGTTCTGGACATGGTTCGAGTCGGGGTCGTGGTCGTGGTGGGGCAGAGAGGGAGCACCACCATTGTTGCTGCTGCTACTGCTATCGACGGGTGGGGGTCACGCCTCTCCATGCAGGGCAAATTACGGAGGTTGGAGGGGCTAGCGATGAAGGGCCAGCCCTCCCTGCGTTCGGCTCTGTGGTATTTACCCTAGGTAAATCCTGGGACACTCATGGCATCTGTGCTCACGTCTCTGTTCTCTTTACCCAAATCCCAGAAGGTGCTAAAGAGGAAGTGCCTTCAAGAGGGGAGGATCCACCCCCTGCAGGCTCGGGACAAGCTGGTCCCTTGCTGCCTCCTCCAAGTGGGGAAGGTGCTTCCGGGAAGGCGATCATGGCCGACCCCTCTACCTCCCAGGCGACGAATGCTACAGACAAGGAGCGAGCCAAATGGGCTGCCATGTGGGAGGGGGTCCCTGAAGGTCAAGGATGGTGCACAATTGAAGAGGAGAAGCCTCCTGAGGACGAGTAGCCTCCTAGCACGGGCTCTAGATGCGATCATCCTCACACAGCTCCAGTCCAGAATTCAGTTAGACGTGGGTTACTTGGTTCAGGTTAGAATTCAGTCTGTTTTCCTATTGTTTTTTAAAAATATCCAGTTCATTTTGGTCATGTTCAGTGTCAGTGTGTCGGGTAAAATCAGTCCCCAGTTGGTCATGAAAGGCCGCCCCTGCGTGGGCTGGATTACTTATAAGTTAAATGGATAGTCTGTGTCTTTTTTTGGTCTTTTGGAATTGTTTTGCGCCTCAATTAGTCGTTCAAAGGCTTCAGGGAAACATGGTGAATGCTACCCCTGCGTGGGAGCTATTGGTTCAGTCGGTTGCACCCATGGCGCCGCGGGTGGCCATGGAAGCCAGGGTCAAAGTCATGCTACAATGTCTGTAATCTTTTATCTGTACATATAATATAATAGTTAGACAGTTTACCGAGAAAAAAAAATGCGTTAATTTAATATTAATTTAGATCTTATAAATTTAATGTGAAATAATTTAAATTAATATATATGTGTGTGTGTGTGTGTGTTAATTTAAATGTATATTAATTTGTTAAATGTATTATTTCAACTATGTTAATTTAAATATTATTAATATAAATATGTATTCTTTTTGCAAATGCAAGAGTCGGACCTTCTATTCATTAAACACAAAATAAAGTACAGAGAGTAGTACAAAAATATCAGACTCTAAGAAAGAAGGGAAACTACCAAACAGCTTTACTCTGCCCCTATCTTTACACTTAACTATGCTCCAAAGTAGAAAATACAAAAAAAGAATTGGACCAACAATAACCCCTAAAAAGGCACTAGTAATGGCTTTAAACCTGCTCGAAAGCATAGAGAAGTGTTCTAAAGCCTGGGAGGAGAACCTCTTGTCCCCCGACGAACACCGTCTTCACATGACAAGTCCATCCTCTTTTAATCATGACTATATGACTTGTCCAAACGAACAGACGGTTATAGACCCAAGCTGCAGGAAAAAACTGCCCACCAAAACCAAACAATCTGCACCGTAGAAACGCCAAAAGAGATCTGACTGTGGACAATGATATTGCACCTACCAACTAACTTGGGAGTTAGTGTGTGATAAAGGTGGTAATCCTCCCAACTCCATCGCCACGTGGCACTTCCTAAGTGGGATCGCTCCCAAAACACAGACACCGCTTTCCACTTGAGCGGGCCACGATCAATGGACAACCACCCAAGTTGTGGTAGGAAAGACTAGGAAAGAGAAACGCTAGTTTCATTGTCATCAAGTTTCATCTACTCCTTAATGTGCACTACGATGACCCTTCTTGACCCGAAGTGCTAAGTTTTCATCTCCGTACTTTCTACTTCCCCTAAAGCTCCTTTATCCTTGTCAAAACAACTGTAAATCTCCTAACCTCTCTTGATCTGTGAAACACCACTTATCTTTTCTGAACCATAATAAAAGAAACCCCATTATGAGCATGCCTTTGAGCCGACCCCTATTTGTTAACCATACCCGTCTCCATTGCTCTCTTAAGGAATGTTGTATTGTCTTCAATAGATTAGTTTGGACAGTCCGTTTTTAGTCTGTTGTTAGGGGAATCGCGCCAATTCATCACTGCCCTATTATCTGTGCAGACAACTCCTTGATTGGCTAGAAAATTCGCTAGCTTGTTGGCCTTTCTTCTCACCTTAGTGAATCTGACTATTCTTAGGCTCTATAGATGATTATGAATCCATTGGAAGACTTGAATAAGCCTCCAATTTGAAGAGGCTTTTTCCGGTCTTGTTCCCCATCTTATTCTTCTAAGAGAGTTGATGACAATCTCAGAGTCCACTTCAATGATTGTTTTTTGCCAATTTTCCTGAACCAGGAACTCAAGACTTTGCTCCATGGCCATTAACTCCACCATGTTGTTGGTGGTTTTACCTAAATTTCCATAAAAGATGAAAATAATATCTCCCTTGTCATCTCTTAACACCTCTCCATGGTCTGCCTTGCTTGGATTACCATTGGAGGCCCCATCGATGTTGAATTTGAGAAAGCCCTTAGGGGGAGGATGCCAGAAGTCAAGTTCTGGGTCCCCCATTGAACCATTCCTTACAGAGCTCTGAGGAACTAGTCCTTGCAAATCTAGCCTGCAGAGAATCCTCTAGTCTATGGCCAAAGGTGGGTTCGAGGGAAGATTTCTGATGGTAGTACTAACCATTTCCTTAATATGTTTTAGGATTCTATTAGAAATATTCTGGGAAGCGTTCTTAACATTCTTGAATATCCTGTTGTTCCTTTCTTTCCAAACATTCTAGATTATGAAGCTTGGTGTATGAGCCCAAGAAGAACCAAGAACTTCATTATCCAAAAAGTTCTTTCTCCATTTGGTGAGAGTGTTGAAAAGGCTTCCCATATCTCTGTTAGATTGTTGGAATATAACTGCAAAAGAATCCCATAATCTGGAGCTGAAAGAGCAATTGTTGAGAAGATGCTCAATGATCTCCTCTTGCGCCTCACAAAGTTGGCATCTAGAAGGCCCTAGGAATCCCCTTTTCCTTATATTGTCCTAGGTCAGCATTTTCCTTTGAAGAACCAGCCACAGAAAGAGTTTAATTTTCATCCAACCTAGATGCTTCCAAAGGTTTTTCCAGAGCCTATTAGGAGCATCGGGATCGAGTTGAAGGAGGATGAGTTTAGCCTCTTTAAGATTGAAGTTCCCTTCATTGTTTCTGCCCCATCTTTGTTGGTCATGCCCCCTAGAGAGTAGAATTTTCCTTTGCTCCAACTTTTTCATCAGTCTTTCAGCTTTGGTTAAAAGATGACTGTCCTCTCGGAGGTCTAATTTTCACCAATTTCTCCACTTCCCTGTACTATTGGTTTGATCCCAAAAATCCCTAACTTGGGTGAGCTCCTTAGTATCAGTATTTGCTTTGAGGTCCTTCAAGTCCTCCTATAAGAGAATAGGTTCTTGTTGCCATCTATCCTCCCAGAATAAGGTCAAGTCTCCCTCTCTAATTTCCAGAAGCTATGGTCTTCAATCAATCTTCTGTTATCCGAGGCTTTGTTCCAAATATGAGATCCTCTTATATTCCCATACATCCATATGCGTTCATTATCAGTCCAAGTACTTGCATATTTTTCTTTCCAAGTAATGGCCCATTGTGCTTATGGTTCCTTTATCCAATGCCACCAAAGTTTAGCCCCTAGAACCTTACAAATAATCTCAGGATCATCTAATCCAAGACCCCCATGGTTTTTGGGTTTTTAAATTTTATCACAGGCAACTAAGGTCCATTTTTTCTTTTCTTCCCCCTTGCCCCAAAGGAAGTCCCTTTGTATGTTTCTCATTTGATGCAGAATACCTTTGGGAGCAAGGATGGCTAAAAGCATAAATATTGGGATTGATTGAAGCACAACCTTTGTGAGGACCAACCTACCAGCCAATTTTAAAGATCTTATAGTCCATTTCCTAGTTTTTTCTTGCAGCTTATTGATAATCGGCTCCCAAATAATTTTGTGAAGTGGTTTTGCAGTTAAAGGCACCCCCAGGTATTTCGAGGGGAGAGAGTCTCTTTGGAATCCCAGAATTCTGGATATGTTCCTCTGAATAGAAATATGAGTGTTAAAGAAAACGATCATAGATTTGGAAAGATTAACTTCCAAGCCAGAGGCCTTGGAAAAGTCCTTAACAATTTGTTTGTAGGCAAGAGCTTACTTGACTGTCGGTGTTCCTTGAAACATGGTATCATCAACAAATTATTGATGAGTTAAGGCTTGTCCAGTGTGAGAGAGTTGTAAACCCCTAACCTTACCAGCAGCATTAGCATACTTAATGGCTCTGCCTAGACCTTCCATCATGAGAATGAAAAGAAAGGGAGAAAGAGGATCACCATGCCTAATTCCCCTAGAAGGGGTAAAAGTCTATGAGGGAGAGCCATTGACAAGAATTGAAGTGATTAGAGCGAAGATCCATCTTACCCAATTGTGATCAAACCCAAAAGAAAAAAGAACCTTCCTGATATAGTTCCAATTCAGTTTATCATAAGCTTTGGCTATATCATGTTGCATGATCATACCAGTTTTTTTCTTACTAGTCAGAGAATGCACCAGTTCATGTGCCTGGATGATGTTATTAAGAATTTTCCTTCCTTCCACATATCTTGATTGTTCTTCCGAAACTAATGTAGGTAAGAGGGGTTTGAGCCTGTTTGCAACCACTTTTGACATGATCATTTAAACCACATTGCATAGAGCTATAGGCCTGAATCTATCTAGGGTTTGAGCCTGCTACTGTTTAGGGATCAGGGCTATGAAGGAGGAATTCAGAGCTTTCAAAATGGTTCTATGTTTCCTGGAGTCTCCCTATTACACAAAAATATCGTCACCTTGATTATTTACAGTCGGTATGGGTCTATCACCACCTATGCCAGCTTCCTAAGCAAGTCTCACACCTCAGCTCTTCAAAACAAGCTTTAGAAATGAGAGAAAGACATCAAAAAGTAATGTAACTCTGGTTCCGCACTTTCTCTCACTTTTGCCTGCAGGCCCACACCTTTTGTTCAGGATATCTGTGTACTTATATGCTCTATATGTAAAGGGAAGGGTGCGTATCCCTGTGAAATTCAAAAGGCACAATTTTTATCTTAAAAAACTCACTTTGGGTTAATTCTAGAGTTTTCTAGAAGGATTTATGACGTGGATTGTTCGCTCCAAGTGGTTCATGCATCCCATAAGAGGAGGAACTAATCCCTTATTAGGAGGAGCTATCCCTTTGAAGGAGGATTCTATCCCTTTGAAGGAGGACCAGGTAACTGATCTCCATTGCACTATAAATTGAGGCATTGGGTCAGTGGCTGGAGAGGTTAGAAGCTGAACTTTTGAGGGTAAATGCTAGTGAAATCAAGACTTTATATTTGAGCTTAAGAGGAGAGATCACATACCTTTTTTTCTTCATTGGGGAGTGGGTGAAGCTTGTCAAAGTAGAGGAGACTTCTTGTTGGACCCTGGGAGGAGCTTGTACAACGTTAAGGCAAAGGTTGTAAGGTTCTTCTCTTTTTGAATTAATACAATCAAGCTCATTTTTCTCAACAAGTATCTCATGTTATTTGTTTCATGGACTCCTTGACTTCATGTTAAATATGTTTTATAATACTGGTTATTCAGGTGCTATTTAATCGTTTGCCTTGTTTGTGTTTGCAGGTTTGTGATAAAGGAACTTACTTGGATCAAAGGAGCAAAGGCATCCCCAAGCTTGCGTTGGACATGAGGTAGGCCTTAAACACATTTGTTTGCCATTATTTATAAAGCACATTTAGAGAAAGATAGTGTCTGGTTGGTTTTCTTGTCATTAGGTCTTCTTTAGATTCTAGGAAGGTCTATCTTGTCCGCAAGATTGACTTATTCCGTGTGACACTACCAACCTACAGATCATGGTTTTTAAGACGCCATTGACGGCTTCTACTGGACCATTAGCTTGGGGGTAGTAGGAGGGTCATTGATCCTGATGAAAACCAAGCAACGACGTTAAATTAGACATCATATGGTTCTGGAAATGAGATCGATGGTTTGTAATGATCATGCGGGGTACACTGAAATGACAGATAACCTGATTGAATAGGAATAGTGCTGTGGTTTCTCCATCCACTCTATAGGTGGGAAGGGCTTCGGCCCATTTCGTGAAATAGTCCATAGGCACTATGATATAGTTGTGTCTAGCAGAGGAAACAGGATTGCATGTTACGAAGCCTATCCCCCATTTGGTAAAGGGGCCAATGGAGATTACCAAGTGTAGTAGGGCCAAAGGAGCATACATTTTCTTTGTGAATATTTGACAAGGATGGCATTGCCAGATGGCTTTGACACAATCTTTGAACAAGTTTGGCCAGTAATAGCCTGCGTGCAAGATTTTCTGTGTAGTAGATATGCTAGAAAGATGACCGCTATATGCCCCAACATGAAAGTCATTTAAAACATGTTTCCCCTCTTCATGAGTGAAGAAACGCCGAAGAATTGTATCCGCACGACAATGATATAACATATCATTAATCACTAGATAGTGTCGTGCTTGGTGGCAAATGTGATGACGGTCACGTGTCGATAGTTCGGGTTGGAACCATTGTGCTTGGAGGTAGACAAGAATGTCCCTGTACCAAGGGTCACTGGTGTCAATAAGATACACAACCTCATCCAGGAGAGGATCATAGGCTATCTCATTCAGATTGACGATGAGAAGTTCTGACAAAAGTTTGGAAAATACAAAGGAGTTCTTTGCCTTGGTAGTTGTGAAAACCAGATCAAATTGTTGGAGGATCGCGATCCATTTTGAATATTTTCCTCCAATTACTTGACGACACAAGATATGTCTCATGGGATTCTCCAAGGCGATGGTAGTAGTCTGTCGCAGCAGTATGTAGTGTCAAAATCGGTTGACAACAAAGACGACTTCCAATGATAACTTTTCCACATGTGAATATCTGAGTTCGGGCCCACCCAAGCCTTTGGACAGATAATAGATCACATGTTCACTTTGGTCATCATGATTTTGAACCAAGACCATTCCAAGAGAGGATGGCAAGGATGCCAGGTATAGAAGAAAGTCGCAGTTATAGTTGGGAGTGCTAAGGAGTGGGGATGATATAAGCGCCTTTTTCAAGGAATCAAATGATTGTTGAGCTTGATAATCCCATAGATACAACACTCCCTTATTAAGTAGGTGCATGAATCCTTTCATCAATTTGGCATAATTTACGATGAACCGTCGTAAAAAGTTTGCTTTCCCTTGCAAATGTTGGAGCTGTAGAACGGATTGTGGTTCAGGAAATTGAGCAATTGCCTTTACCCTATCAGGATCAACTCTAATCCCGTACTTGGAGACAATGAATCCAAGTAAGCATCTAGACTCGATGAAGAAAACGAATTTATGCAGATTGAAGCGGATGTTGTAAAACCGACACCTTAGAAAGATTGCTCTTAAATGGTTGAGGTGCTTTGTTCGTTGCTTGGAATGGGCTAGAAGGTCATCCAAGTAAGCTTGAATGATATGCCTGATATCGTGAAATGCGTAGTCCATGGCTCTTTGTTCGTTGCAATATGCTCCAATCTAGATGTTTTCCACGATGCTTGTCTTGACAAAAATATTGATGAGCATTGTCTTTGAAATATTGCCCATGTTTCCTTCCACCTTGAAATTTTGGATGGCTGTATAGGGTGAGGAAACGATTTCTGGTATGTCAGGGGATAGGATTTGAAGAGGCATCGTGTCTGAATCAGATATCGAAACATGATGGTGCCAATCCTCCCAAGGTTGCTCTTCTAAACTCATGATTTCTTGAATAGCTTCGTCCGTAAGTAGGACTTGATTGAGTGGATCAAAAGCAGGAGCGTTTATGGGATGGGCAGTGGTACCGTTGGCCATAACCAAAGTGACCGGAGATGCGGATGTAAATTGAATGGCTTGGTAGGCCAATTTAGTTGGTGACAGCGCGAATTGTTCTCTGTATGTGTCAATGTCTGAAGGAGCCAGTAGGATCCATGGATCAGTCTGTTCATGAGGAATAGATGAAAGCATGTTGACCGTCTTTGAAACCTTGGGTGGATGAAGAGGGAAACAACCCATGAGGGAAGAAGCCTTCAGTAGACCAGTATTGATATTGACGTAAGAGTCAGGTACACCACCTACTAAGCGTACAGATCCGTTTGGTGACGGGGAGTAATCAGGGGTGCAGGAAGAAAACTAATCTACTGTAACTACCTTTCCATCCAATGGAAATAAGATGATGTGAAAGACAGTAGATACGATGTCCATCATGGCATATGTCCAACTATGACCCAACAAGAGATTATAATCGAGTTTTTTATCTATGAATTCTATGTCCACCGTTACTGTTTTCCCATACAAAGTGATGGGGTAGCTAGCTAGGTAACCTTTTGGGATGAAAGTGTGGCCATCAAAAGCTTTAAGGGAATCCGATGGTAGGGATACAGTTGGAGAACCCAGAGCGAGCCAGCATGAAGCTAACATGAAGCAGGTAAAAGCACCTTCGTCGATGACAGTTTTGTGTATACCTTTACCTTTTGAAAAAATTTGCACTTAAAATGCAAGCTGGTGGGAAAGCGGAGGTTTACATTTTTCCATGTCGAAAACTGCAAGCATGGAATCTTGTGGGTCAATACCACCAATAGCCAAAAGAAAAGCTTTTTTTTTGTGTTGGGCATGTTTGTAATACTTCGAGCGTCGACATAGCCGACGGCGCTTGCGCCAAGTCTTCTACAATGCTGTAGTTTTGGGAGGCATGTGCAAATTATTGTGCACTGTGCGTGGAAGTGTCCCTTTGGGGGGCTGAATTACAAGGTAAACAATTGGCCTTCGATATGAAAATTTTTGGGCGGTGGTGGGTTTTGAGTTGAGGAAGGTTCCTCTTCATGAGCGACAAGAGCTCCATAGGATTTGGCTCTTGTTTATAGATCTACTGTTTCAAAGGTGTAAACGGTAGAAGATCCTTCACCAGCTGAAGGATGCTGTAAACCACCATTATCTCCTTGTGGGGGTTGCGGTTGGTTTGCAATAAGGTTTTGCCACTATTGAGCAGGGAAAGGATTATTAAGGATAGTGTGGGTCCTAGCAGTATCATTTTTAGTAATGAAATCTGTGCATTCCTGAAGACGTGGACATAGATAGGTCATGTGGTCTTGCACATAGATTTTTCAATGGAATCAAGCGGGTGTATCCTTTCCATTGTCAGAGGGCGTAGCAACCTTCTGCTTTGGGTTATACTACTTTGTTGACTTCTCTTTAGAAGGAGCAGTCTTTTTCTTATTCTTCTTGTTCTTACCACTGGGATTTTGTGTAGACTGCACAGAGTTTATCATGGTGGTAGGAAGAGCAGTTGATTTGGTAGAGGGGTCCACTGAAATCTGGGCAATGTGACCATTGAGTTGTTTTACAGCAGTCCTGGAGGTTGCGTCGACAATCCCATTGGCGTGCGCTCCGGGGTGATGACTAGCAGAAGCATTGGAGTTGCGAGGGGAATTGGGGATAACATCGTAAAGAGTGATAGACTATGAATATATTATATGTAAGTGTTGGGCATGACATATGGATTGGTCTTCTATGACCGCACGACCTAAGGTGACATATTTAGCAATTTGCGGGAGTAAGGACTTGCAAAACCAGACCGCGAAGAGATAGTATGGCAGGGGAGCTGTAACTAACCTCTGCCTATGTCTCCATTCATGTATATGATCAAAGATGTGGGTGGCGATATCCTGACGTAGTGAAGTGAGGAGCTCTGTCCCAGTCTCATAGTAGATGGGTAGCTGGAAGTGCTTTAGGAATTCCATCGCTAGAGCATCGAAGGTATTTACTGACGCACATGGTAACTCAATGTACCACTTAGCTGCATTGCCAGTGAGGGTGCAGGGAAAAAGATGTAATTGGACACTATCATCCACCATGGAGTTGGAAACACACCAAAGATGGTAGGTGGTGATGTGAGTGCCTGGATCCTCCCCTTGTTTCCCTTTGAACTTGGGGATGTCTGTTGGTATCTTATGCGAGATTAGTGGCCAAAGTAAGTTGTGGTAGATGAGTTCATTTGTAAGTTTGTACAAGGCATGGATATGTAACATTCCCAAGAAAGGAAAAGTGTGTGGTGCCCCCAACTCGGACCAAGGCGATGACATATGACTTGAGGAACCTTGTGGTCCTCCTATCATTTGAGTCACAATATTATACATAGGCTGCATGGTATAGTAGTTGCCTTGGGGTATGGCATTGTAGTATGGGTTTCCATGGGGAATCTAATGTTGGGGTATAGAATTTCCCCCAAGATAAGCAGTGTCCCCTTAACTCATTTGAATTTGTGAGTAGGGTGCCCCCACGAATTGGTTGGGACCTCCTTGAGGATTCTTGCCCGCCACAGAACTAACCATATGTCCTTGATTGACATAAGGAATGCTCATGTCAATTAATGACTGACCATGCATGCTTGAGAATGGAAGGGGAACTGTTATGTTCCCGACCAGTATGTGCATATTGGGAATGCCCCGAGACACTTGAATCTGGGGGATTGAACTGTACAATGGTTGTCGACCATATTGTTGGTGGACGGTAACCACTCTAATAGTGGTATATTGGGCATTATATGGAGCGCTATATGTAGCACTTGTCGAAGGTATACAATTTGACACTAAAGGGTGGAACCTGGCATCGACTAGGTTCCACTCGTGGAGGGTGTCATGTGAGTGGTTGTACCTGGTAAAAAAGGGATAGCGGGGTTCGCCATCAACGGTGTGGTTGTGACTGTTGATTGGGGAAGTGGTGGAGGACCAACAGTGTCCACAAAGTTCCATGACTCGTTAGTCGTCGATGGGATGGATGGAAATGTTCCTTCTAAAGAGACAAGGAGTACAGGTGCCATGGGAACCAAGAATGGGTCCAACAGATTCATAAGTGAAGGGTTAAAGGGAGGAATAAATCCTTCGATAAAGAAATCCTCCAACAAACTTGAATCATCGGTTGTCCAAACTGATTCCATGTGAGATCTAGGAGACTGATTCCCCGAATATGGGGAATCCAATTCACTGGAGCTCGAAGTATCTTCCACAATGAGTGGAGGAAGTCCTAACAATCATCTAGATTGACGATGAGGGCCAGATGAAGCCACGGTGACCATTAATTTTTATCAATAAATTTTATCATGATATTTGTTAAAGTATCAATGATAGCACACGGGTACCTAAAAAATATAAAAAATACACTAATTTGATCAATCAACAAACAGAGGGAAATGATCCTGTCTGATAAGAACCAACCACTGGAGATGAAACCCAGTATCACAATGAAGAATAGAGAGAGCTGGCCAAATGTACAGTTAATGTTACACAGTAATTTGTCACTGCCTTCACTCCCAGTCCACCTACTGTGTAACAGATTCCCCCTAAAGTATGAAGCCCGAGAGAGTGGGAGGGGTGAAATGCTTTACAAAACTGACTGAGCTGGACCACCACCCAGAAGAACTTGTCAGCGCATGTATAACTGATATTTTTGATAGTGAAATACATGTAGTCTAGGCATGGACGTAGCCATCCAGAAGACATACGAACTAGTTCTATGGTATGGACGCAACCATCTAGCTAATAAGACAATGATAATATTAAAGGTATGGTCGTAGCCATCCATGAAGACTCAGGTATGGTAATTTGTGATACAGGAAAATGTTCCATCTGTGGACAGAGGCAACCCCTCTAGCCCTAGAGTGGGTCTAGTCACAAACAAGGACAGATCAACAATAGCTTTCCTTAAACAGTTAAAGTTGGAGGCCTACCTCAACCGGTGGTCGATGGAGTTCTGTTGCACTGTTCCAGCTTCCACCTACTATGTAACAGATTCCCCCTAAAGTATGAAGCTCGAAAACTGAAAACTGACTGAGCTGGACCACCACACGGAAGAACCTATCGGTGCAAGTACAACTGATATTTCTGATAGTGAAATACATGTAGTCTAGGCATGGATGCAGCCATCTAGAAGACATACAAACTAGGTCTGTGGTGTGGACGCAACCATCCAGCTAATAAGACCATGATAATAATAAAGGTATGGTCGCAGCCATCCATGAAGAATCAGGTATGGTCGAAGCCATCCATCAATGAGTCATGTAATCACGAACCAATCAACGCAGCCTTAACATGTGTGATCTGAGTTTGGGGTCTTGAACCCAACCAATCATAGTACAAATTCTAACATGCGAATAAAGGTGTTGAAGTTGAGCATGAGAGAAAATCACTTGATTACTGGTTGATGATGTAAACCATTAACAAGCACGAGAGAAACGACCAATAATGCCAATGGTCCCCAAGGTACTATCCGGTACAGTCCACGAAGTGTGAAGAATGAGTTGAATTCGAACACTAGTGGAAACACCCAATCGACGACCAATGATGTAAGTCAACCATCAGGCACGAAGAACTTGCCATTGAGGCATGCAAGCTCCAAGGTACCAAAAGAGATCTCTAGATCAATCTCCTGGATAATGAGTTGATGTCGACAGGAGGCAATCCGTCGCAGGAGGGCCATAATGTTTCCCCCATCAACAACACAAGACAAGGAACAAGCAGTAGATGGTGAAACAGAGTATCAGAGGAAAAAGTGAGGATGTAAACTGCAGAAGGATTATACTCTTGAACATATCAGCAACACGACTCCGGAGGGTGGAAACATTCAGGTACCAAACTATCAGAGGCTAGATGGAAAGAGCATGAATCATATGGAATGAGGCTAAATGACAACCCAAAAACCGTGGAAGGCCAAATGATGATGTAGGATATCCCAACCCGACAAGAAGCAGAAGTGTCTATGTTCAAGAGTGACTAGATGCCATAAACAATCAATGATGATTTCAAAATTTTCCCCCACCATTGCTGGCGAGTACCCAAATTATTTTTAAAAACAAGCTTGGAGGGGATAGCATATGCTTGTGATATAAGTTTGACCTTCGGTTGAATGCAACCTAGTAATAGTTTAACGAGCCCTAGGGAGGAGAAGCTCGAGTCTCATCATGGTGACGATTCCAATGTCGTCAGGGTTTAACGAGTCCGACATAGGTAAAACTCGGAGTCTTTTTCATGTTTAGAGAGTTTGAAAAAGACACGGAAAAGAAAACTCCAGGGGGGTCCTTTTTCGTAAATTTGTGTTTCTCGAGCCTGAAAAAGTATAAAATGATACTCGAAACAACCGCTTGACCATTACTATCAAGGAGTACTTTTCGTGATTAGTGACCTTGACCCAAAAAAGTAGAAAAGTGATCGAAACCATGTCGTTTCGTAACCAATAACGAGCCTGAAATGACAAAAGCTAGGCAATATTTTCACGTTTATACGGTCGGAAAAGAGCTTAAAGCAGACTGCCTCTTATTTCATTTAATGAGTCAAAAGGGAAAAAATCGGCAATCTTTTTGTCTTTAAATGGTCGGAAAAGAGTTGAAAGCAGACCTCCATTTTTATTCTCTTTAATGAGTCAAAAAGGGAAAAATATTTGGCAATCTTTTTTTCTTTTACGAGTTAGAAGAGAGCTCAAAGGTGACTCGTCCTAGAGGAATGAGTGGTATAAAAGGTAGTAATTGGTTCCGGCAATGGTGGAACTGCTCAAAACATGTAATGGTCAAGAGGCTGGCTAATAAATCCACTCATCACTACAGTTCCTCAAGAAAGGACAACAACCAAGTGAAAGCATATGATCAGCCAAAGAGATGGTGGCAATGGAATGAAACAACCAAGGCTCATCTAGCAAATTAAGCAGATAGATGGCAGTCACGAGATGTAAATCAGGTATGGGTTCATTTTTACACAAGATTGAACCATGGAGAACTCTGCTTGGATTCCTTTTCATGTTTACACAAGCTTGAAATGACAAAACTATGCTTGTTATAAGTCCGCATACCCCCAGCATAATGATGCAAATTGAGGTACATGCCCCCAAGCTTCATTGCATTCAACGAGGTGGATGGAATGAAGGTTCACTTTCGATATCTTGGAAAGACTCGACTTGGATTTTACGATATCTTAATCAAAGACTCGATATGGAAAGGGAGTTGTTTCATTTTTTAATGAGGTTGACATAAGATCAAGAACTTTCCTCATAACCCTTGTTTCATTTTTTAACGAGCTTGACACAAGATTAGGAACTATGCTCAAGACTCCTTGTTTCATTTTTTAATGAGGTTGAGACAGGAACAAACTATCGTCATCACTCCGTGGTTCATTGGCCATATGAGAACATGGCTCTGAAGAGGTCTTCGCGGGATGGAAGGGACGCACTCTGGGAGGAATACATGTCAAGAGGCACTAATGACAGATTAGGTTCCAATGCCCCCAGTACATTATGTATGAGACCATATGCATGATCATTAGCAAAGGCAGAGATGGAATGGGTATCCACATAATTGACCTGTGGAAAAGAAGGTATTGCTTGCAAGCAAGAACTAAGAGGGGATGACAGTTGTGCAGGAGGCACCAGGGGACTAAAGAACGATAATTGATCAATGGTCACCATTCTTCCATCGTGTGGAAAATAGACCACACGGAAAAGCGAAGAGACAAGGGCCCCCATGGCATAAACATAGTCACGGCCAAGGAGAAGACTAAAATCTAAAGCACATTGGACAACCAGTACGTCTATACAGACGGTTTTGCCTCGCAAAGTAACAAGAAACTTTGGGAGGATCCCTAAAGGTTGACTGGTTCCTCCATCAAATTCCAACAGATTCTGCATGACTCACACAAGCTGTGGGGAGCCAAAATCTTGCCAAGTAGTGAAAGGCATGAGACTAACCGACGCACCCTCATCCAAGACAGTGCCAGGTACTGACTTATCATAGGCATGCACTATAATCTGGAAAGGCACATGGGATGGAAGGCAGAATACAGTCAAATGGCTCTAGTCGAAGGAAAAAACATAACTGCTCGGTGGGAGTATCGTATGATTGCCCCCATGCTCTACAGGAATCGAAGAAGGGCCCTCTTGACTAGTGGGGATAGGAGGGTCGTTTTCAAACTCAGGAGAATCTGACGAAACAAGAAGAACATGAGCATGACACTCTTCTGAAACAGAGTGATCAACAGGTGGTACACAAGTTGACACTCTCTCCGACCAATGGTTGGTCTGGAACAGGCTTAGCATAGCCAGGTTCGGAAAGAGGAGGATGGACAAGAGAAGAATCTAAGTCAATCTCTTGGTCAACGGGGAGAAGTTCTGAAGAGAGCCTCTGATAACCAACAGGCATTTGGGGTGAGGAAGTTGTAGGACTTTCCAAGATGGTGGAAGCTTTATCCATGAGCAGGCAAAGGTGAAGGGGATGGTTGCCTTCACATAGCCTACAGGGGAATCAAATATTCCCTTTATTCTTACCATTTCCAGTTGATAGGGTAGCATCACCATGAGCTTCAGAGGATGATGAGGGATGAGCTGGATCACAAGACCATACTTCTAAGATCCTAGGAATGCCAGGATAATCACGAAGAAGATGGTCACCCTTGCACAATTTACAGGAAACTTAACCTTCCACAGAAGAGCAAAAGGTGGTCCAACCTGAGATGTACTCGGAGCAGTAGTTGCACAGGTGGCCTCGCGTTTATCAGACATCTTCTTCTTCTTCATCTTCTTCGTCCTCTTCTTAGTCTCCTGGTTACTAGATGTGGAACTTTCACCAGGAGAAGGATGAGATGAAGATGAAGAAACAGGGGAAGAAGGCATAGGCTTAACCTTGAAATCAACATGTCAGGTTTCAGATGAAGGAGACGGTGGAATAGGATTCATGACGCTCGGGACCATCGACGTTGAAAACAACCATATGGGCAAACCGATGGTTAACCCAGGCAAAGACAATGTTGCCATATACGGAGCACCGACATTTCGAAATGGAGGAAATGGACTAGGATTTCCATCTGGGGGAAGACCTTGGCCGGTAGACTCGGGGAATTTTTCCATCGAGAACGAGCCTAAAAAACACTCTTCTCACAACCAAGAACTCGAACTGTTACCAAGAATATTTCGTGGGCAGTAAATTTTAGGACGCAGGAATAAAACTTGACCTTTTCATGTTTTAAGAGTCGAGAAAAGGACGAAAAGGTAACTCTATCTCTTTCGAGGTTTAATGAGCCTAAAAGGACGAGTGCTCAGATGGACCTTTTCTTTTAAGGAGTTTTAAAAGGAACGAAGGTGACTACTCTGGAGAACTAGGCAAAAGGTTTAGCAAACAATCTGTAAAACTGCATATACACCTTGGCAGTCATATGAAAACCAAGGACTTTCCGTACGGCAATCAATCTTCCCGAATGTTGTGTTCGGTACGTTACAGTTTGCAAGGTAGTAGACATGGCTTCCTAAGGATAAAGGATGATAACCTAGTGGGGTCTCCCAACATATACTCGACGGTACATGGGAGCACAATTCCGTACTAGACCGCTATTGAGTCACAGAAGGAGGAATCACCCCCTTGAGTGAAAACAATAGTGACTAGGTTTAATGATGCCGGAGCACGTCTCTAGCCTAGACCTCTAAATAATGAGCATTATGTTCCAATGCGTTATTAGATTTATCCAGTTCATTTTAAGGTTGATCTTGAATTGTGTTTCAGTTTTCAGGCCTTACCGTATGTATACAACAAATCCTACGATGCAGCTAGAATGAGTAAAGCATCTTTTTACTTCAATGAAAACCTATCTATAGGAGGGTAGAGAGATCATTCCCAAACCAAGACAAGTGAATGCAAACACTAAGAAACACAATGCATCAATAAATTGTTCTCATGATGCATCGATACTACTAATGAAAGATTTAAAATTTGCTTTCCAATTTCTCAAACATGAAAATTCGTAATGCAAATGTACTTTCACTTTCATATGATAAATGAATGCAAACTTTTGTCTTTGGTTTTTTTTCTTAATTTAAAGAGACAAAAAAACAATTGTGAATTGATCGATCCAAACAATTGTGATCAATGCTTGGTAGCGAAGAAATCGAATCAACATAAAAAATTGGTTCAATAATTGACACTAAAAATCAACCAGCAAGAAAACAAGCAGTGAAAAAGCCTCAAGTAAATCACAAGACGGTTGTGTATGAACCTTGAATAGACAAGTAACCCAAGCAAATGGTTTCTTGACGAAACTTCTAAAGGGCCAGGTCACATGGTCTAAAAACACAAGACTCACTCAATGAAATCAAAGAGATAGTACCCTAACCAAAAGCAATTAAAACAAGCTAATGAGAGACAAGAAAAAAAAGGGGATAGACAAGATTGATGAATTGAGGAGGTAAAGTTGTAAAAAAAACTTTATAGGAATCATCGCAAGTGTTACACTGATAACTAGAGATGTCATCGCTAAATAGAGACCATCGCTAGTGATGCATAGACAACTAGAGATGTCATCACCAAATAGAGACCATCGTTAGTGATGCACAGACAACTAGAGATGTCATCGCAAGTGTTGCACTAAAAACTTGAGATGGTCACGGAAGTACACCTATTTTCCGCGACGGTGTGATTCCAAGAGTCGTCGTGGGAGTTAAACTAGCAACCAGAGATCATCACGGGTAGAAATCTATAAAATGGTGATGATGTCATGACTAGACACGTCTTTTGCGTGATGATCGAATTTCAGGAGTCGTCATGGCTGTGTCACGTTATTCAGCGATGCACGGGATTTTACAAAAGCGTGATCACGATGTCAGCGCGACTGTTAGACTAAGTTCCATGATGATGCAAAAAAAAATGGCAAACGAGCCAAAAACTCCCAAACCAAAACTAGCCAATCTAACAAATAATAGAGGGACCTCCCAGATCAATCCAGGTGACCCAGAAGACTACTAATTAATCCCCAAAAACAAAGAGAGACCAAATCAAAATCAAAACAAGAGCAAAGAGAAGAACATAGGATAGACTCCCTAGCGGAGTCACCAATTTGTGATGCAGGAAAGTGTTCCCTCTGCAGACAGAGGCAGCCCCTCTAGCCCTAGAGTGGGTCTAGTCACAAATAAGGACAGATCAACAATAGATTTCCTTAAATAGTCAAAGTCAGAGGCCTACCTTAACCGGTGGTCGATGGAGTTCCGTTGTGCTGCTCCAACTTCCGCTTCCTTCTCCTTAATGAGTGATCAACCTGAAACAATGCAAAGGAAATACAACAAAGCACGTAACCAGAAAACAACAATGATCTATTTACTCACAAGGTCAAGAAGTCATGAGTTATCAAGTACATTACATACAATACATAAGAAAATATCATTGATTGTATTAATAATGAAATAAGAGTAAGCTTACAACCGGAGTCTTGACGTTGCAAGCCTTGTCAGAGGAAACCAGCTAGCATGTTCTTCAAGCATTCACTCTTTGAAGATGGATCTCCCCAACATACAAAGTCTCTCTCTCTCACTCACAAGTTTTACTTCAAATCAAGGCACTTCACAACCTTCCACAAGCTATCAACACTCTCACACTTGTTCACACTCACACCGGCTATCTTTCAAAAGCACAAACAACACTGTTCAATCCAAGAATTTACCAACTACCAACTAGCTGATCATATCAAAAGTGAGTGCTTGAATATGAGAAGGAGTCTCCATGAAAGGTGGGAGAGAGAACTTATCACCAAGGAAGGTAGCACAATTGACGGAACTGCCACACTAGGGAAGGAAGGGTGACACAAACTAGGCCAACAACCAGGTCTAGAGTCATCCAGAAGGCCGACTATTGGAAGAAATTCGCCCAATCTGGATCGTCGGGGGTACATAACGGAGACTTAGCATTGACATCGCTATTGAGAAATGTAGCCAGTCAGATCATCACTAAAGATCACAAGTGACCTCGTGCTGGATCATGAAATCGGACCATCACGGGAATCAGATGTACTTCCATGCTAGCAGTGTGGCTGGACTATTTATGAGCTCCCTTCAGTGCGTATATTAAGTCCATAGTCGCGATGAGGCAGATAACTTAGGAAAAGTGGGTCAACTGGCAGCATAAGAGAGCATTTTTTCAACATGAGCATGTTTGACTTGGACACATGACACAGTAGGTGGACTGGGAGTGAAGGCAGTGACAAATTACTGTGTAACAGTTACAGTTACATTAGAGCTTCGCCCGAACCTCAGATTGAGGGGCCAAGTACTCTCGTGAAGATTAGCCGCCTCCCAAAAATGGAAGACAGAGTAGGTCTATCTGCATCAGGTACCAGGGCACCCTAGTCACCTTGTGTAAGTCCCTAAAAGCTTGGCCACTAAGGATACCTTAGATCATAGACAATACCAAGGGGTACATAGTCGCAGACAATACGCTGTGTGGGAAGGATACATGAGTCCTTGACTTAGCTCTGATATCCCCGAAGGGATACCCAATACACAAAATACCCAAAGGATTTGCAAGCGAAGGTAGGCTACCTTCACTTACAGTCCGATGTTGTCTCGTATTTAGCTCCGCTTTGACATAAGTGGTCCCAGTAGTATGAGTGCAGAAGGAATTTTCGCTCTTTTAATGAAACTAGTTTTGGTTTTTGATCTTGGGCAGTTTACTCACACTGCCTATCCCAAGATCCTAGCTTGGACTAATGTTTGCTTTCTCAATAAAGAGTTACTGATTGATTTTAGGTAAATTTTATGTGTACTATTTAATTGTCTTCGGTAGGGGGGTTGACATATGAAATGTGATGGGACTTTGACTCAAAAATCATGCACAAGAAAATGCTCTTTAAAAAATATTCAATTTGATGAAAACAAGTTGTATTCTATAGGTGAGAGTCTTTCACATATTCATATTTGTTCCATGCATCTTAGTCATTATAACACATGCATAACCAACAGAAATATTTCCAATGCTTTCCTAACAACTACTTGAAACCAAAATAAAGCAGCTTTTAACCAGCTAAACAGAAGAATGAATAAGAGAGTTGATGATTTTTTTTCTTTGATAAAAACATTTTCAACAAAGAAAAAACAACTTATTTCCTAAAAAGAAAACTCTTAGGACACCTATCTTGCTAACAAAATGCAGTAGCAGATCCTCTTTCAGACCATGAACAGGCTTCCTACCCCCTTGGGTTTGCAAACACAACTGGAAATCAAGATTTTGGGAGACTAACGCTCTGTAGCAGTGGCCACAGAGAGTCACTGGGTCCACTAACACTCTATGTGTATAGACACAGTGCTTTATAAAGCACTATGTAGTTTTCTAACCTGCACTAGTGTGGGAAAACAATTCAAAACAGGGCTTCTTAGATCAGATTTAATGATGAATCTGTATAAGCAGGATGTAGCAAGGTTTTGTTGGGTCAAAAAGGGAATGCATAAGTATAGGGAGGTCTTAGAAAAAGGAGGAAACTGAGAATTGTCCGGGTAAACCGGGAACTAGATGTATAGTCCCCAACGGATTTGCCAATCCTACTATAGGATAAAATGCACAGTGTATGGAGAATGGAGATACCCTCAAAGGTCTTCCCAGGACCTTTGGCAGACTGTAAGATTATCTACAACTGTCACAAAGTTACATGTATGTTCATAAACAATAGCTAACTATCAAAGTAGGACAAATAGATTGCCTCAAGCCTCCGTGTGGATTTGCTGGAGAGCACAATGCAGCTAGGTGAAAGTCCCCTGAGTTGGCTCCAGATCAAGTCCTACACATAGAAGAGACAAGCATAATCACAACATACAACTCTGAAAACTAATACATGAATACATAAAAGAACATCTAGTTACACATAACTAAGCTACTCATGCTAAAAGGTATTGGAAAAACAACTAAATGAATGTACCAACACCTCGGAGTATTGCATCAGCCTTCCCTTTCCCCTCTAGCTTCTCTCTCTCTCTCCCTTCTTACCAACTTCTTCTGATTTGAGACAATGCTCAACAATCAAGTATGCTATCCTTTCAAATGATGTGGCCTCTATTACCATAGCCCTAGCTTTGCTTATGTAGTAATTGGGTTAGGGTTTCCAAGTTCCTCCATGAGTTCGTTAGGGTAAAAGCAATGAAGGTGCCATGCTTTTCAGCTCTTTCCCATTTGCCTCCTTCATTAGGATTAGAAATCCCCCAAATAGGTCGAACTTGAGATGTTTCCTTGCATTTCTTGAGTAGATCTAGGAGCAAATATCTAGATATTTATGAGTCAGTTTACTCCTTTAACCCTTAGAACTTCATTAGGGTCCACTAACGTTGTTCCCAAACTAGCAACTAGAGTTATTTGGGTCACTAACACACCCTTAGGCTTGCATAGAAGCTTTATAAAGCAGGTTGTCAGTGCATAGCTAGCGTTAGTGTGGAAATAAGGCATGTGATATTGGTATTTACTTTAGCTATCCTGTCTTTCCCCTCTGAGCTGATGAGGGGGTCAATATGTTGTATAACACATTCTCAACCTCCATTCATACCTGCACTTCCTCATCAACCTATCATTCCCCATCAATCACCTATTCCTCCCAGTTCTCCATCAACTACTCCATCAACTCCTAGTAGCCTGGTCCTTGTTGTAAATCCACCTCGAGTAATGGATGCCCAGTATGCACCCCTAGTTTTGCCTCAGAATCTTGGTGCCATGTCTTCTGATTATCAAACCAAAATAGCTTTCTTTGATGCTACTCAAACCATTACAGCTCATCAACATGTTGATAGAATGAATGATTTCTTTGACCTCCATGAAGTAGAAATTCAAGATGTGTCGATGAGATTGTTTTTACAAAGCTTCAGAGGCGAAGTTCGAAATGGTTTAGAGCTTTACTAGTAGCTTTTATCGCCACTTTACCAATCCTCCATAGGCAATTCCTAGATTAGTGGGAGGTGTAGAAGAATCCACTTCATGTTTTGTTCGAGTATGAGAACATCAAAAGAAGTGTTGGTGAAAGTGTGCAAGACTATTGTGTGAGGTTTAATGCAGTATACAATGCTATTCTGGCCAACATTAAACCACTGAAAGGATTGGATTTGCTCAAGTTTCCAGACGGTTTCAATGGTGATATGGCACATCAGTTGTGGGAACGAGATCCTACCACACTAGAAGACATGCAAAAGAGCACAGTAAGTGTAGAAGCAAACTTGATGGCCAAAAGAGCAAGAATGAGATCAGAGAAAAGAGTGACCATAAAAGAAGAAGCATCTACTTGAGATGTAAAGATGGATACATTGATTTGAATAGTGGAAAGGATGGTTGACTGGTTAACCATCATAGATAGACCTGAACCACCAATCCAGAATCCAAATTTTAGAGGACAGCAACAACCCCAATTCTGAATCAAGCAGAGAGAACAAAAGGCCCCAAAGCAACCAGTGCAACCACAACAGATCATAACTCCCTTACATCAAAATTATGTTCAAGGAATGGAAGAAGAAGATAATGAAGATCCGGTAATTGAAACAAATCACTTTTTCACTACTGATGGTATGCCTGTATTTATGACCAAAGATGATGAAGAATATGCAGGAGTTCCAGACATATAAAGGGATGAAGATTACATCTTAGCAAATGATGTGGTTGTGGAAGTTGAATCTGATGATTATCAGCGTGGTTATATGAATGCTTTGACTTCACAGTAGAGGCAGTATTCTTTAAGAAGCAAAGATGTACCGGTCAATCATATTCAGAAAAGAAAGGATGTGCAATCCAAGAATGATTCCTCAAACACTCAAAAGAAAGGGAAAGAGCTTGCTGATCCGAGTCCCAGCAAAGTACCATCAACAAGTGTCACTGCAAACGAGAAGAATAATCAGAAAAAAGATAATGCAGTGAAAGAGCAATCAGATAAGAAAGACATTGGTTTCAAAAAGGTAGAAAAAGTTTCATCCTTTAATTTAGAAAGTGAAATTTCTAAATTGAAGGTGTCCATTCCTTTAACTGAGCTGGTTAAGAATAGAAACTATAAACATCATGTATCTAGAATATTGCAAATTGATCCTTTGTTAGACATGGTGAATGTTGAAGATGATCATCCTGAACTCATTTTTGGCCCAGGCATAGAAGGTCAGTCTGAAGATAGTGAAGTCCCTCCATTTTATCTGAGTCTTAGACTACATGAGTACATTCTCCATAATGCCATGTTAGATTCCAGAGTTTCCCATAATTTGATGCCTAAAGCCATTATGGAAAATTTGAGCCTAGATATCACCTGGAAATATCATGATTTCTACTCCTTTGACTCTAGTAGAGTTCGTTGCATCGGTCTCATCAAATATTTGGTGGTTTCTTTAGATCAAGTCCCAGCCAAAAATGTCTTGATGGATGTGCTAGTTGCTGATATACCACCTCGATTTCGTATTCTCTTATCTAGATTGTGGGGTGCTAAGCTCAAAGGCACTTTACAACTTGACTTTTGTTATGCTACTATCCCTATTTTCAGTCAATTGAGGAAGTTGTACTGGGAAAAGAAAATGAAGTACATGATCACTAGTAAAGAGAAGCATGTGAATCATCCAATAAATATTGTACATACTGATTTAGAGTCCTTTGTTTTGTACTTTGATAGTGGATTGAATGATGTAGATATTCAGCTTGTAGAAGTAGATAATGTACCCAAAATTTTCGAGAATTTTAGAGTAGTTCTTAATCAAGAAAAAGAAAAAATAGCAAGTACTTCTGAGCAGCCGACATAGCAGCAAAAGGACAGTGAAGAGCAGAAAAATGAAGTAATCAGCCAAGGTAAGGTAGAAAAGGAAACAAAATTTCAGCATCTAGAAGATGAAGCCAGCCTTTGGAGCATGGAATTCGATGGCACTGTGGGTAAGGATGGTGTTGGTATTGGAATTTGGATTCGAAGCCATGCTTTCTAGCCTACTAAAGTTCAAAGTAATGTTAGAGTATGTTCCTACAAGTTAGCTTTTGATTGCTATAATAATGAAGCTGAGTATGAGGCTTTGATTATACGTCTTAAAATCTTGAAGAAGCTCAATACGAAAAGGATTTCTGTTTATGGAGATTCAGAGCTGGTCATTAAATAGGTAAAAAGAGAATATCAAGCAAAGCATCCATAGATGAGAGCCTACAGAAATGTGGTTCTAGATATTTTGAGAATGTTTCTTGAATATACCTTGACAACAGTACCCCGGACTCAAAACATCATTGCAGATTCACTCACCGCTGCGGCCAGCAATTTGAAGATTCCAATGAATTCTAGCAACAAATTTGAAATTCATGTCGAACATAGGCTTGTTGTTCTTGATAATTTAAGATATTGGCAAGTGTTTTGGGATGATAATGAAATTAATGCCTTTTTGCAGAATGAAGGGAAGTTTAAAAATGCTTCCATTGATGACAATGGTGATTCCGATGAACAAGATCTTGAGGTAAATTAGATGGAAGAAGGATAACATTATTCCTAGATGTCTCATACCTTTAGAGGAGCTTTTTGATCAGGATGATGTGGCAAGAAAACCGACCTTGATTCCTATAGACAAAGGAGTTGAAGATGTAAATCTTGGAACAACTGACAAGCCTAAGCTTGTAAAGTTATCAAAAGCATTGTCTCCCTATGTAAAGGCTAAGTAAGTTATATTACTTTCTGATTTTTATGATGTCTTTGCTTGGGATTATTCAGATTTGAAGGTGTATGACAAGGATATCATTCAACATACTATTCCTATCAAGCCAGATCAAAAACCTTTTAGACAGAAGTTGAGAAGAATCAATCAAAAGCTACTGCCATCCATCAAGAAAGAGGTAAATAGATTGTTTAAAGTTGGCATCATTGTTCCAATTAGATTTTTTGATTGGATTTCAAATTTGGTCCCGGTACAAAATAAGACTAGAGAAATACGATTGTGCATAGATTTCCAGAACCTCAACAAGGTGTCCTTGAAGGATAATTACCTGCTTCCTAAGATGGACCATATTCTACAAACAGTAGTTGGAGCATCACAGATGTCACTACTTGATGGTTACTCAAGCTATAATCAGATCTTGGTGCATGAAAAAGACCAAGACAAAACTGCCTTCACAACACCTTGGGGAAATTTTCAGTATGCCAAAATGCCATTTGGATTGAAGAATGATGGAGCCACTTTTTAGCGGGCGATGGAGATAGCTTTTCCTAATGAGAAGGATGTTTTATTGGTTTTTTATTTAGATGATTTGATGGTATTTTATGGTTCTGATGATGAACATTTGCACCAACCGAGGATTGTCTTTCAGAAATGTAGGAAGTTCGAGATTTCTCTAAGCTTGAAGACGAGTCTTTTTGCCATGGATGAGGGTAAGCTACTTGGTCATATCATTTCTAAATATGGTATTCTCATTGATTCTTCAAGGGTGGAGGCAATTCAACATATAGACTTTCCATGCAACAAGAAGGAGATTCAGGCTTTCAATGGTAAGATGAATTTCTTACGCAGATTTATACCCAATTTGGTTAGCATTTATGTGAAATAACTAATATGTTGAAAAAGGACAACACTGTGAAATGGACCAAGGATGCCATGAAATCATTCAAATTGGTAAAGTTTGCTTTGTATATAGCCCTAGTCTTGATTAGTACTGATTATACTCATGATTTCATTATATTATCATTTGCCTCCAAGCACACCATGGCTGCGGTGTTAATGCGAAAGAGAGATCAGGTGGAGCAGCCCATTGATTTTTTTAGTAGGACTATTTGAGATGCTGCCTTGCAGTACAATATCATTGAAAAACAAGCACTGGCTCTTATAAAAGCATTGAAGTATTTTAGAGTATACATTTTGCATTCACATACTATAGCATATGTTCCTAATGCAACAGTCAAGGATGTTCTGATGCAAATGGATCTGGATGGAAGAAGAGGTAAGTGGATAGCAGCAATATTGGAGTATGATCTTGAGATTAAGCCTTCCAAACTAATCATTGGACAAGGCTTGGAAAAGATGATGGCTGACTCAAATATCCATGCTCTAGACATAAATCGTATTGCAGCAATGTCAGAGGATGAAGATGGTGGCTCACTCATTTAAGTATCAGAAATGTTTCTCAAATCACCTTGGTATTCTGATAGTTTATGTTCTTCAACATCTTTGGCCTCCTCTTGGAATGTCAAGAAGTAAAGGTAGATCACTTAAACTCAAGTCTGCAAAATTTTTCATTTTAAATAGTGCTCTTTATTGGAAAGATTTGGGAGGAGTTCTTCTTAATTGTTTGGTTGAAGATGAAGCTCAACAGGTAATGAATGATTTTCATAGAGGTGATTGTGGCGGTCATTTATTTTGGAAAAAAACAACTAACAAAGTGTTGAGAGCAGGATATTATTGGCTGACTTTGTTTTCAGATTTGTATAAGACAGTGATGGGCTACCATTAATGACAAGTTTTTCAAGGAAAAAGGAAGTTTCTTCCTCTTCCTTTGAAACCAATCGAAGTAAATGCACCTTTCCAGGAGTGGGGACTTGATTTCATAGGGGAAATCCATCCTACATCATCGGCACAACACAGATGGATCTTGACAGCTAGCGATTACTTGACCAAGTGGATTGAGACTATTCCAACATGGCAAGCCATGAACACAATAATTATCCAATTTTTAGAATCTAACATCTTGTCTCATTTTGGATGTCGTCATAAGATTATAATAGATAATGCAACAACATTTAAGTCCAACAAAATGGTTGAGTTTTGCAACAAGTACAATATTACATTGGGTCATTCCATGGCATATTACCCGTAAGGCAATGGATTGGCTGAATCATCAAATAAGTCCTTGGTGAACATTATCAAGAAAATGTTGGAGGCAAACAAGAAGAATTGGCATCAGAAGCTTGTTAATGCCTTGTGGACCAATAGAGTGAGCAGCAAGAAATCCATAGGTATGTCACCTTTTGAGTTGGTTTATGGTACTGATATAGTATTTCCTACATCACTTGCAGTCTCGATCATGAGATTATCACAGGAAGCTGGCAGCGAAGAGGATGATATTCAGCATAGAATTAATCAAATGATTCACCTTCAATAAACAAGGGAAGAGGTTTCCCAAAAAAATTTCCAGTTGCAAGAGAAGATAAAGAAGATTTATGACCGCAAAACCAAAGTAGAAAAGTTTCAGCTTGAAGATGTAGTGTTGCGGTGGGATGCACGGAATGAGGAAAAGGAAAAGCATGGTAAGTTTGAAAATTTATGGAAAGGACCATATAAAATCTCAGCTTATCGGGGACAAAATGCATTTTTGTTGAAGGAAATGGATGGTCAGGATTGTTCAGGAGGTCCTATGAATGGTAGGCTCCTGAAGCACTACTACTTTTGAGGTTGTTCCCTGAAGTTACTTCACCTTCATTGTATATACCAGTTTGATTTCCATTGCAAGTTTTCAAGTACACCATCATTTGAGCTTGGGGCCTGAAGTGAAGGCTATAAAGTTTGAATGATTAGTTTCAAGTTTGGTTGATTTGGTTTTAAAGTCAAGTCTAGAGCCTGTTTAGTTGATAGTCAGTTTTAAGTTTGTATTGAGTCATTTTTCACTTTTTGTTTTGACCGTATTGCCCAATGGATGAGGCACCTAGTCTATGGTGTTCTTGACACCTCCAAGGAGCTGCCATCCCCAATAAGGCCAATATTAGTGTCAATATCTGCATACTTCCATCAGGGATCAAAATTTTCTCTTTGCATTATCATATTAGGGGTCCCATACTGAAAATTTTACATCATTCCATTAGGTCATGTCAAACTGATCCTCTAATGGTTGTCTTCTCTTCCAAAAAGTCCAATTTCTCCCTCATAGAGTACACTTTCTGACCCTTCTTCAGGTTGCCTTCAGTTATGGTTTCATGGTCAATTTACAATCATGCTTTCATTAGGTCATAGGGCATGTTTTCATTAGGTCTTAGGGTTCCATTTCGAAGGTCAAGAGCCTAATTTTAACATGTAAATAGAGGTCAGATAGGGTATGAGGATGATGAATAAGTCAAGCATGATGGCCTGTAAGTCATAGCCATTGAATAATTATCTTTTAACCTAATGTAGTTTTCACCTCAAAAACATCTTTTTGAGGTGAAAACAGAGTATTTTAAGTTTATTTGTATTTCATATGTAATTTTAAGTCACTATATGTAATAACTAATCCTAGTTGCACCAGAGCATCTCTCCTTGCTGCAAGATAAAGAAACACTGCAAAAATCACTTCAAATTGACCATTTATCCACCTGCAAAGACACAAATAAGAAAGAGGCATTAAAATAGAGTTTTGAAGAAGGAAAAGAAACATTAGAAAGTGGGTTTTTCAAATGAAAAATCAAAATATACTCCTATTTAAGCTCCCACATTTCATTTCCAAGTTCATTATTCTCATTGGAAAGCAAGGAGTCAAAAAAGTGAGAATAAGAGGCAAGCTCGAGCGAGTTTTGGGCAAAATAAGTTTGGTGTTGCGCTTCTGGAGGGTGGCGCTGTGCTTCTGGAGAAGTGGAGTAGTGGCAATGTGCGTTTGCAGAGCGGCACTAAGCTTCTGAGGCAGACAGGTTGGCACTGTGTGCCGAGGCTGATGCTGCCTGTCTGGAAAAAATTCTCAGTGTAAATTTACATTGGCGCTGCGCTTCTAGGGTGGTGCTACGCGTCTGGGTACCAACGCTGTGCGTTGAGCAGGAAGGCTATCCTCAAAACTTCCAACAAAATCCAAATTTTCTCTCTCTCACCTACCTAAAAGTAAGTTGACATCCCTTACTTAGGATATTGTTTGCATATCCACATCATAAACATCATTTTCCTTGATAAACATGAAACCCTAAAAATATCCCTTGTATGCCTAAAACCCCTAAACTATCATTATTCCTCCTATCACTCACTACAGCTCTAAACCCTATCCCTATTTCCCTATCCCCAATCCCTTTCTCCCTTTATCCATATTTCATATTTCCCATCCCTTTTACCCCTCTTCCCCAAGGGAAATTTCTCAAAACAAGCCCTCCCTCTCATTTCCTACTCCTTCATTCATTTCCTAGGCACAAGCTCATCTCCCATCCCCTCATGCCTAAAAACACTTTCACTCATTCCCTTCATACAACCTCAACCTTGCAAACATGGACCAAGAGGACCGAGGCTATGAGGAGGAGGCAAACATAGGCATTGACACCTCAATAGACAGAGCTAAGCAATAGAGAAAACCACATAAGGGAGGCAGTATTATCATAGAGGAGCAATCAAACCTTCAGGAATTGGAAGCCTCTCAGTTGGCTGTCACATGTTTCAGATATCTTGGCTGCTATGAGTTCTCTGAGTAGGTAGAGAGAGTTCAATACCACCCTACGCTCACCAGATTCTTTGTAGCCCACCTTCAATGCAACAAGGTAACTCTTTCTAGGGTAACCTTCATAATTTCACCATCCATCATTTTAGATGCCTCCAGGATTCCGAATGTAGGGGAGAAGTGGTACAAAGCCCAGGACATGGATGAACACTACTATGAGCCTTATATCAAACCCCAATATGGAAATGATGTGAAGAGGATTTTTCCTTTCAGATTTCTCGAAGACAAGGATGTCCCATGATGAAAAAATCATGAATTACTTCACTTGTGAGGGTAGATTCTCTAGGCTATACACCTATCACATCAGTCTCATCACGAATTTCACCAGGGTGAGGATGTTAAATCTCCCGTAATTCTTGTTCAGGAATATTGAGAAGATGGCTCATTTTGTCCAGAAAAAGCCACACCCTCAGCAGAGGAGCAACCTCTATCACTATTCCCTGATCAAGATCATTGTGCTTCATCATCTTAGTCTCCTCAACATCTCTTGGGAGACCTTTATTTCTCATGATATCTTAAGGGGTACTCAAATTCCTCCACCAGTGTCTCAAGAAGCAGGAGGACCTTCTAGCAGTGTTCAGGTGAATGAGGAAGACAAGGAGACTAGAACAGCTGAGGTGCCCATTTACATGACATATCAGAGGGGCACATGGAGATTATTTGCAGTAGATAGGCAAGTGCTTTCTCCACGGGAGGTGGAAGGGACGTTGCCTTCTTCATCAGCTCATAGGCAAATGCTAGCTCCACAGGATGTGGAAGGGGCTTTTCCTTATTCATCGACACAACAGGTACATGTCAACAACTATAAAAAGGGAAGGAAAAGATGCCAGAGCAGAGTATTAATGATAAGGAGAAAAGGGACTTTGACTTGACTGAGCATGATGAGCCAGAGCAGCGTTATACTCGTCATGGAGTTGAAATCATTGACTTAGAGGCTCAGGACAAAGAAACCATCAAAGACATCATCATAGAAGAAGGGGAAGCTCAAGTACAAGCTTTGGCAGATAATTTGGAGAGGGCCAAATATGTCATCACATACTTGGAGCAAGAAAACAAGCAATTGAGTGACAAACAAGTCCTCATAGAGTTGGAAATGCTCAAGATGAAACGACAAAGTGGCTAAGAGGAACCTACCACTTTGACTCCTAATAAGAAGGAGATTGAAGAGGATAGAGAAAATTGGCTTGAGAGAGTCAACTTGCACCTTGAGAAGCTACTACAGAAGGCCAATAGAGACAATCAGATGATCAGACACATGCCCTATCATTGTAGGACTCGAAACAAGATTTGCTATATGAGGGTCAAGAAAATGAAAACTAGGCTAAGGCGGGCCTTGAAAGAAAAAAAGGAGGAGTACAGGCTTCGGATTCTTTCTGAAGCTTCCTTGGCTCATCAGGACACTTGATGAGGATGCTTCTCACAAATTTTGGGCAAATTTAGAAGAGTTTTTGTCATTTGCCAAATTTTGATATTATACACACAGGAAAATGGCCTGGTGCTATGCTTTTCCTAGGGGCACCCAATGAAGAAATGGTTTGAATTTTTGGATTCAAAGTGACAAGGAAATGTAACCTAGCAAGTTTCAAATTTTTTGGGGTAGAACTGGTCCACCAAAAGGTCACAAAATACCCTACAAATGACCTTTCTGCCACTTTTTGGACACATAGAAGTAGTCTTGGGAGAATAAAGTTTTGAGGGGTCCAATTAGATTCAAATGCAGATATTCTAGGTGTTTTAGAAATTATACTTGAAACCTTTAGAATGGGATATGATGGACTCAATTGGGATGTCGGGAAGGCTTTCAGAAATGACCTGAAAGTGGAGCTGCGTGTAGGGTAGTTTTTGCTCTGGGTTGCTAGTTTTCCAATTTTTGACTATGATTATGGATTTTCTCTCATGGATGATGATTCACAATTTTAAAAGTTGACTTGGCATGTAATTATGATATATAAATAGAAATATAGGGTAGATTCATTGCCTTACAAGTTAGTTTGAGCTCAATTGAATCAATTTTTCACTTTTAGAGGCAAGTTGTTGATGATGCCTATATTCCTGTTTCTTGTTCAGTATTAGTTAGATTAGCTCCTCATCTTAGGGATTCGAATCCTGAGGATGGGAGGAGGTTGAATTCATGCCTATATCTTCTTCTTCTTTTTCATTGTAAAGGGTTGGACTTAGCTGGATGCTTAGACTTTGATTGTACACCTTTTGTAAGCAGTTTGGTAGGAGATTAATAAGAATTGTAGTTATTTTTATGGGATCCATGTGGTATGAGTTTTAGTACATTTTCTTCTTCTGTAATCATATGTTAATGTGTTTTGTATTCTTCTTTAATCATTTCATTGCTTCTAGTTGAATTTTTTTAAGTTGATAGGTGAAAATCATTGCATCAGTGCTCTGCCTTGAGAAACCATTCACCATTTCATGTTTTCTGCAGTCTAGGAAAGATCCATGGTTTTAACATGCCCTTCTTAGCTTCTCACCAGTCTAAAACATCTCATATAATTAAGCTCTTGAGTGCTAAAGCCTATGCCTACCTTTCCCCATTGAACACCCTGCAATTTTGACCTAGTTCCCTAGACCTAAACTATTCAGCTCCTCCTGATCAGGCAAAACCCCTTCAAAATCCAATCAAAACTTCGTGCTACTATATCTAGCCTAATATCCTTTACCTGATCCAGTCATCTTAGCTGATATCCTTATGGAGAGAGCCCCCTGCTGGCCTAGTAGGGCTAGCTACTTGGCTAAGCGTGGTTTGTGGTTACCCTGGCATTGCGTTCCTTTAGCCTAAGGTTCAATCTAGGTGATAACACAATACATAATATCATGATATTTTGATTTTTTCTCATGAATCACTGAGGGAAGGCATACCCATGCTCAACATATAAACTTTCATTACAAGTACATAGAAAGTCATCTATAGATATAGACCCATGATAGGATGACCATCAATGTAAAGCCATTGTACGGATGATTTGGTACATTTCCTGAAATCTTAGCCCAAATGGATGAAACTAGATCCGCGGTCTCCTATCTCATTCAATCTTTCGCTCAAGTACGAGTCTAAACATGCGAATATGTGATCTGAAGTTGAACATGGGAAGACACCGTCTGATTACCAGCCAATGATGTAAGCCATTAACAGATGAGAGAGAAATCATTGATAATGATAATGATCCTTAAGGTACTATAGTACGCTCTACATGGTGGTAATAGATGTTTTGATGTCAAACACCATAAAAATTATTTCGGTCGAAGGCCAGTGATGTCAACCTATTGCCAGAAGCAAGAAAGCTACCATTGATGTATGCAAGCCTCAATGTACTAGAAGGGTGTTTCTATGTCAACTTCTTGGATAATGTGCTAATGTCATGTATCCCACATCATGACACAAAACAAGTGTAATGATTTTGGAGACAGAATTTGATTGACGACAAAAGGTTCAGGAATGGCAGTCATGAAAATGAAGGTTTATGAGTATTGCAAAGGATGAATTTCAAACTAAGTGACTTCTCTTGAACATGTCGGCAACACTGAATGGATTGGAAAAATTGACCCAAAACAAAGTAATGGATGGCATGATAAACCAAGGTATGATGACCATCAAGCAGATAACCCAACCCAAATAGTCATAGTGATGAAGTGAAAGTGTCATGTTTAGGAGCGACCTGCTGCCATAAAGTGGTTTACCCCTTTTCCCATTTTCCCCGGTCATTTTTGACCAATACCTATTTATTTATTTATCAAGCTTAAGGAGGATAACATATGCTTGTTGTATAATTCCACCCTTTGGGTGAATCCATTGCTATGTGATGTTTTAATGAGTCTAGCGAAGGTGAAACTCAGTCTTGTCATGATGGACAAGTTTGTCACTATTTGATGTTTTAACGGGTCTAATGACAATGATAACTCAGTCCTTTTCATGTCTAGAGAGTTTGAAAAGGGATAAAAATAAAACTCCACAAGTTCTTTTTCATAGATTTGTCTCTCAAGTCTGAAAAAGTGTAAAACAATACAAGAGAGAACCTATTGACCATGTTTGGTCAATGTATTCCTTTTTCGTAAATAATCTATCTTAGTCCAAAAAAGGGTTAAACTTATACTGAGTAGATTTCATTTCCAGTCCATTAACGAGCTAAAAAGGACAAGCGCTCGACAATCTTTTCATATTTCGAGAGTCTGAAAAGAGCTTAAAGAGGACTCCACTTTGAGGAACAAGTGGTGTATAGGATAGCAACTGGTTCTGCTGATGTTGGAACTTCTCAAAACATGTTGATTTATGTGAAGAGGCTAGCTAATAAGACCACTCATTGCAAATGTTCCTCAAAAAGGGTAAAACAACCAAGTGAAAGCATATGATCGGCCAAGCAGATAGTGACGATGGAGGGAGAAAAAACAAGGCTCATCTGGTGGAAGAGGCTGCTAGAATGGCAATCACAAGGGTTAAAATGGAGATGGGTTCATTTTTTTACAAGCTTGAACCATAGGGAACTATTCTTGAATTCAGTTTCATGTTACACAAGCTTGAAATGAAAAACTATGCTTGGATTCAGTTTCATTTTTACACAAGATTGAAATGAGGAAAAAATTTGCTTGAATTTGTTTACATGTCCCCAGCGTGATGACTTAATTCTAAGTGCATGCCTCCCAAGCTTCATTGCATTCACCTAAGTAGACTACTCATGGCTATCAGGTGGATGGAATGAAGGTTCATTTACAAGATCAAGTGAAAGACTCGACTGGGATTTTACGAGATCTAATCAAAGACTCGAATTGGAACTTTTCTCTAGGGGACCTTGTCTCCTTTTTTAATGATTTTGACACAAGACAAGGAACTCTAATTAGATTCCTGGTTTCATTTTTTAATGAGCTTGATACAAGACAAGGAACTATGCTCATATTCCTTGTTTCATTTTTTAACGAGCTTGACACAAGACAGATAAATATGCTCATATTCCTTGTTTCATTTTTTAACAATCTTGACACAAGACAAGAAATTATGCTCATACCCTGTGTTTCCTTTTTTAACTAGGTTGACACAAGACTAGGAACTATCCTCATATCCTTGGTTTCATTTTTTAACGAGGTTGACACAAGGCAGGGAATTATCCTCATGGGAGCTGTTTCATTTTTTAATGAGGTTGACACAGTAAAATAACTATCCTCATTTTCCTCGATCACAACTCATAAGAGGTCATGAATTCCAAGAGGTTCTCATACGATGGGAGAACAATGCTCTGGAAGGGATCCGTAGCAATGAATCCATTAGAGGGATCTGGTTCCAATGCCCCCAGTACATAATGTACAACATCACTGAATTGATCGTCAGTTGATGTAGGCATGGAATGGGCTGCCACATAATTAACCTATGGCAGGTATGATACCATTGGTAGAAAAGGACCATTTAGGGAAGATGGTTGACTAGAAGCCATGTTTGGACTGAGAAATGAAAGTTGGTCAACAGTGACAATTATGCCTTCATGCAAGAAACAAATCACTCAAAAGAGTGTTGAAACAATAGCTCCCATGTCATAAACATAGTCGCGCCCAAAAAGTAAATTGTAATATAAAGGTCTTGGGACTACCATCACATTTAGATAAATGATTTTTACTCCCAAAGTAATAGGCAAGTGAGGAAGGATCCCTAAAGGTTGAATGGTTCCTCTATTAAAAGCCAACAGATTCTGGGTAATAGGCACAAGTGGCGGCGAATTGAGCGCTTGCCAAGCAGTGGAGGAAAGGATACTCATAGATGCACCTTCATCTATAATAGTGCCAGGTACAATCATATTACAAACCTGTACTATGATCTGGAAAGGCACATAAGAAGGAAGACAACATCCTACCAGTTGATTCCAATAAAAGGAATTGACCAGACTATTTGGACGAGGTACTGTAGAAACGAGAGAATTAACGCCTTGAGTTACGAGAGCGAGAGGACTTTCCTCCTATCTTGATGGAATAGGAGGATTGCCCCCAAGCTCATTAGAATATAAAGAAATGAAAAGAACCTGAGTGATATCAGATTCAATCTCTTCAGGAAAGGTACGATTAACTGAAGGTGAAATCGGGTCAACTGTTTTCTTGACCTGTGATTGGTCAAGTATAGACTCATGGGATTCACATTCAGAGAGAGTGGGTTCAACCGACGATTGATTTAGGTCAGTCACTTTATCAACTAGTGAAGGATTAAGGGAGAGTCTCATGTAACCGGATGGAAGTCACTACGGAGAAGCATGATGGTTATCCAACGCTATTTTGGTTTCATCTAGATAGGGACAAAGGTGAATGGGGTGATTCCCTCCACATAACCTACAGGGAAACTTAACTTTACCCTTCTTTCCATGAACTTTACTACCACTAGTTGATGGTGTGTCACTAACATGATCTCCAGAAGTTGATGACACAGGATGATGTCAACGAGATGACCATTCTCCTAAGATTTGTGGAATACCAGGACAATTTCGAAGAATATGGTCTATCATGCAAAGTTTGCATGGATATTGAACTTTGTCAAGCTTATGGGATGGTTTCCCATTAGAAGTTGCATTCGAAGCAATGGTTGCTTGGTTTCCCCCCTGCTAAATTGGCTTCTTCCTCTTCTTCTTCCCTTTCTTCTTCTTCTTGGTCACCTGGTTACTAGTATCAATACTTTCACTAGGCGAAGAGGAAGAAGGGAAGGAAGAAATAGCCAACGAAGAAGGCAAAGGGTCAACTTTGGGATCAACTGGAGGTTGATTTTGTCTAGTTGGAGGAGTACTCGATTGTGAAGAAATCACAACATTTTGAACCAAGAAGGTTGAAAACAACCATACTGGCAAGCCAATGGTAAATCTTGGAAGGGATAATGTAGCCATATAAGGGACACCAATATTTTCAAAAGGAGGAAAAGGACTATGATTCCTTGTTGGGTTGTGTTATATTATTTCCACGACTACCCACGTAGTTAATTGGGGGGTTAGAAAGGCAGCAAATCCCCCCCTTCGTTGCGCCAATTACGTAGAGGGTGGAGTGACAAGGGGTTTGAGGGGTGCAGCTAACCCCACTTTATGGGGTTTGGGGTAGCGCCCCGGAAAATTTTGTTTTTGGACCCTATATTAGGTTGGGTGGACCTACATATGGTTTTGTACTGATGTTTTGCACATGGTTTTGGACGTGATGGTTTTTGGTCCATGGTTTTGGACACGATGGTTTTCAACCATGGTATTGGATGCTTCGACATGTATAAATATGTATTGTAACATTGAAAGGAACATAATGAAAAATCAAGCTGGTAGTCCTGGTTTTGAGATCCAGGGGAAAATCTCTGTGTAAATGTGTTTTATGTGTTATGATCTTGCATTGCTTATTTTCTGGGTTATAGAATTTGTATGCAGGTAATTTCTGTAAAGGGTTAAAACCTACATTTGGTATCAAAGCAGTTTTGGCTTCAATGGGTCGACTTTGTTGCTAAGGGGTTTCGCTCGGGCTTGTGGTAGACCCTGTTCAGTGGGAGATCTACGAGATTAATTCTAGTGGTGAAAGAAGATGGCGAGCAGTGGAAAGATAGATATTGAAAAATTTAATGGTAAGAGTTTTGAGTTGTGGAAACTCAAGATGGAGGATCTGTTGGTGGATAAAGATCAGTGGATCATGGTATATCTGGGCAATAAACCAACCAGAGTGTCTGATGAAGAATGGAAGAAGTTGGATTTGAAGGCAAAGAGAACAATATGATTGTGTGTCTTAGATTTAGTATTGCTGAATGTATCATGGGAAGCTATGATGAAGGCTTTGTGGGACAAGTTAGGGACTTTGTACCAATCTAAGTCTCTAGTGAATAAACTGCTCCTGCAGAAAATGTTGTATAATTTGAGGATGAAATATGGAGACTCAGTGACAGACCATCTGAATGCATTTAATACCATGGTCAGTCAGTTAGCATATGTTGATATTAAAATTTTAGATGAAGATAAGTGCATTAGTTTGTTGTGTTCTTTACCAGATTCATGGGATAATCTAGTTATTGCAATAGGTAGCAATGGAATTGCCTTGCATTTTGATGAAATAGTCTCATCCTTGCTGACAGAGGAGATGAGACAAAAAAATATGGAGAGCCAGAATGGTGATGCCTTGTCTGTACGAGGACAGTCCTAGAACAGAAACAGAAAGAAGTCATCGAGTGGGAGATCTAAATCTAGAGGGAGATCTAAATCTCCAAGAAAACCTGTAAAGTTGGTGTGCTGGAAATGCAGAAAGGAAGGGCACTTCAAAAGGGATTGTAAATCTAAAGCTCCTGATAAAGGAAAGGGATCTGATTATGCTCCTTCTGTAGAGGCAAAAACCACCTCGGATGAAGGTGGGGATGTGTACTTGGCTTCTTCAAGTACACATGTAGATCATGAGGCATGGTTGATTGACTGAGGTGCATCCTTTAACTTCACTCCCCATAGAGAGTGGTTCTGTGAATATGAGAAATACGATGGTGGTGATGTCTTCTTAGGGGATGATAGGAAGGCTAGAATTGTTGGTCGCGGAAAATTAAAGTTGAAGTTGCAAGGTGGAAGGGTTAGAACACTTCCAGGTGTTCTGCATATTCCTGCATTGGCCAAAAATATGATTTCTTTAAGCAAGTTGGATGATGCAGGCGTAAAAATAGTGTTCGATAAGGATACCTACAAGATGGTTTGGGAAGCACTGGTATTGATGCGGGGAGTTCAGATTGGAACTCTGTACAATTTGCAAGGTAGCATGGTTGGTTATGGGTGCAACAGTTATGTGGTTCCTGAAAGTGGAGCAGAAAATATAGTGGTCTCTGGAGAGAAGACCATGTTGTGGCATCAAAGGCTTGGACATATTGTAGAGAAGGGCCTTCGAATACCTCATGGTAAAGGTATAGTAGAAGTTAGAGTAATAACTCCCTGGATTTTGATTTCTATGAAAATTGTGTATATGGGAAGCAGAGTTGGGTGAGTTTCCCCTCTGGTAGTAAGAGGGCGAAATAGATATTAGAGCTTGTGCACAGTGATGTGTTTAGACCTGTGAAGGTTCCATCATTGGGTAAGTCTATGTACTATGTATCATTTATAGATGACTTCTCAAGGAATACATGGATATATTTTGTTAAGAAGAAATTTGAAGTCTTTGACAGGTTTAAAGAATTTAAGGCTCTAGTGGAAAACTAGACATAGAAGAACATAAAGGTGCTGAGGATAGATAATTGTGGAGAGTTTTCCAGTAAGGAATTTGAAGAATTCTATAAGAAGTGTGGTATAGCACGACAGAAGAGTACTCCATAGACACCTTAGCAAAATGGAGTTGCAGAAAGAATGAACAAGAAGTTGATGGAAAGGGCAAGAAGCATGCTTAGTGGTGCTGAGTTAGGACATGAATTCTAGCCAGAGGTGGCGGAGACTGGATGTTACCTGGTCAAGAGTTCATCTTCATCAGGATTGGAGGATAAGAATCGACAAGAGGTATGTACTGGTAAGAAACCCTCCCTTTCACATCTGAGTGTATTTGGATGTGATGCATATGTACATGTTCCAAAGGAGAAAATAACAAAGTTGGATAGTAAATCTGAAAAGTGCATCTTTATTGGGTATAAGGATGGTTTAAAGGGTTATAAGCTTTGGACATGATGGTTTTCGGTCCATGGTTTTGGAAACGATGGTTTTCAGTGCATGGTATTGGATGCTTCGACATGTATAAATATGTATAGTAACATTGAAAGGAACATAATGAAAAATCAAGCTGGTAGTCCTGGTTTTGGGATCCAGGGGAAAATCTCTATGTATATGTGTTTTATGTGTTATGATCTCACATCGCTTATTTTCTGTCTTATAGAATTCCTATGCAGGTAATTTTTGTACAGGGTTAAAACCTACATTTGGTATTAGAGTAGTTTTGGCTTCAAGGGGATGCCTATGTTGCTGAGGGGTTTCGCTTGGGCTTGTGGTAGACCCCGTTCAGCGGAGATCTGTGGGATTGATTCTAGTGGTGAAAGAAGATGGTGAGTAGTGGAAAGATAGAGATCGAGAAATTTAATGGTCAGAGTTTTGAGTTGTGAAAACTCAATATGGAGGATCTGTTGGTGGATAAAGATCAGTGGATTGTGGTAGATCTGAGTACTAAACCAACGGGAGTGTCTGATGAAGAATGGAAGAAGTTTGATCAGAAGTTAAAGAGCACAATATGATTGTGTGTCTCAGATTCAATATTACTGAATGTATCAGGGGAAGCTACAATAAAGGCTTTGTGGGACAAATTAGGGACTTTGTACCAATCTAAGTCTCTAATGAAAAAACTGTTCCTATGGAAAATGCTATATAACATGAGGATGAAAGATGGAGACTCGGTGACAGAGCATCTGAATGCATTTAATACTGTGGTAATTCAGTTATTATCTATCGATATTAAAATTTTAGATGAATATAAGTGCATCATTTTGTTGTGTTCTCTACTAGATTCATGGGATAGTCTGGTTATTTCAATAGGTAGCAATGAAAATGCGTTGCAGTTTGATGAAATAGTCTCATCCTTGCTGACGAAGGAAATGAGATGGAAAAATATGGAGAGCTAGAATGGTGATGCCTTGTCTGTATGAGGACGGTCCCAGAACATAAACAAAAATAAGTCATCGAGGTGGGAGATATAAATCTAGAGGGAGATCTAAATCTCTAGGAAAAACTATAAAGGTGGTGTGCTGGAAATGAGGAAGGGAAGGGCACTACAAAAGGGACTATAAATCTAAAGTTCCTGATAAAGGAAATGGATCTCATGATGGTTCTTCTGTAGAGGCAAAAACCACCTTAGATGAAGGTGGGGATGTGTACTTGGCTTCTTCAAGTACACATGTAGATCATGAGGCATGGTTGATTGACTTAGGTGCATCCTTTCACTTCACTTCCCATAGAGAGTGGTTCTGCGAGTATGAGAAATATGATGGTGGTGATGTCTTCTTGGGGGATGACAGGAAGGCTAGAATCGTTGGTTGCAGAAAAGTAAATTTGAAGTTGCAAGGTGGAAGGGTTAGAACACTACTAGGTATTCTGCATATTCCTACATTAGCCAGAAATATGATTTTTGTAAGCAAGATGGATGATGTAGGTGTAAAAGTAGTATTTGAGAAGGATACCTGCAAGATGGATCACGGGGCACTGGTATTGATGTGGGGAGTTCGAATTGGAACTCTATACAAGCTGCAAGGTAGCACTGTTGTTGATGGGTGCAACAGTTCTGTGGTTCCTGAAAGTGGAACAGAAAATCTAGTCGTCCCTAGAGAGAAGACCATATTGTGGCATCAAAGGCTTGGACATGTTGGAGAGAAGGGCCTTCAAATAATTCATGGTAAAGGTATGGTAGAAGGTATGAGTAATAGCTCTTTGGATTTTGATTTCTGTGAAAATTGTGTATATGGGAAGCAGAATCAGGTGAGTTTCCCCTCTGGTGGTAAGAGGGAGAAACAAATATTAGAAATTGTGCATAGTGATGTGTTTGGACCTGTGAAGGTTCCATCATTGGGTAAGTATGTGTATTATGTATCATTTATAGATTACTTCTCAAGGAATACATGGATATATTTCCTTAAGAATAAATCTGAAGTCTTTGACAAGTTTAAAGAATTTAACGCTCTGGTGGAAAACCAGACAAAGAAGAAGATAAATGTGTTGGGGAGAGATAATGGTGGAGAGTTTTACAGCAAGGAATTTGAAGAATTCTGTAAGAAGTGTGGTATTGCACGAAAAAAGACTACTCCATATACACCTCAGAAAAATGGAGTTGCAGAAAGAATGAACAAGATGTTGATGGAAAGGGCAATAAGCATGGTCAGTCGTGCCGGGTTAGGAGAAGAATTCTGGGCAGAGGTGGTGGAGACAACATGTTACCCAGTCAGCAGGTCACTTTCATCAGTGTTGGAGGATAAGACTCCACAAGAGGTATGGACTAGTAAGGAACCCTCTCTTTCACATCTGAGGGTATTTGGATGTGATGCATTTGTACATATTCCAAAGGAGAAATGAACCAAGTTGGATAGTAAATCTGAAAAGTGCATCTTTATTGGGTATAAGGAAGGTTTAAAGGGTTATAAGCTTTGGAACCCAGTAACAAGGAAGGTTGTGTACAATCGAGATGTGGTGTTCAAAGAGGTGAAAGTTGTTATTAAACATGAATTCCAACCAAAGGAAAATGAGAATATAGTGTTTGAGCTAAAGGAGGAAGAATCATACTCTAAAATAGAGGAGGAATCAGAAGATGAAGAGCCACAAACTCCAGGTGTTAGAAGATCAGTTCAAGGAAGAAGGTAGCCAGAAAGGTATATTCCATCTGCTTTCTATTCAAATTTTGCTTTATCTATTATTGATGATGATCCCAGAACTATGAAGGAAGCAGTAGATTTAGAGGATGAAAAACTCTGGAAAGAGGCCATGGTTGATGAAATGTCATCTTTGCACAAAAATGAGGCTTGGGACCTAGTGGAGTTGCTGACTGGAAGGAAACCCATTGGAAGCATATGGGTGTTCAAGAAGAAGACAAATGCAGAAGGAGAGGTGGAGAAATACAAAGCTAGGTTGGTAGAAAAAGGTTATGCCCAAGTGCCGGGAATTAATTTTGGTGATATTTTTTCTCTTGTTTCCAAGGTAACTTCGATTAGATTACTTTTATCTGTTGCTGCTGCTTTTGATTTTGAGGTAGAATAGATGGATGTGAAGACAACATTTCTTCATGGGGATCTGGAAGAGGAGATCTACATGAAGCAACCTGAAGGCTTTGCAGTGAAGGGTAAGAAAGATCTAGTATGCAAGTTGAAGAAGTCTCTGTATGGGTTAAAACAGTCACCAAGGATGTGGTATCAGAAATTTGATACATTTATACGGGGACTTGGCTTCACTAGAAGCAAAGCAGATCACTGTTTTTATTTTAAATTAATTGGTGACTGTGTTATTTATCTAGTCTTGTATGTGGATGGTATGTTGCTGGTTGGAAATGACAAAGAAATTATCCAGGATTTGAAGACCCATTTGTCCTCCAAATTTGACATGAAATATCTTGGTGATATAAACTATATTTTGGGCATGGAAATTAAAAGAGATCAGACAAAGAGGAAGCTCTGGTTAAACCATAGGAGGTATGTCGAGACAATACTGTAGAGGTTCAATATGAAGGATAGTAAACCGGTGAAGGTTCCTATTCCTGTAGGTGTGAGGTTATCTGCTGAATAGTGTCCCAAGACACAAGAAGAGGAAGAGGACATGTGCCTTGTTCCATATGCAAGTGCAGTTAGTAGCCTAATGTATGCAATGGTTTGTACTAGACCAGACATTGCACGTGCAGTGGGAGTATTGTGTAGGTTTATGTCAAAACCAGGGAAGGAGCACTCGACAATAGTGAAGAGGGTTTTCAGGTATTTGCGTGCCACTAGTGATTATGGTTTGTGCTACCAAGGAAGACCAGGATTGGATAGAGTGTTGGATATTCGTGGCTTTGTTAATGTAGACTGGGCTGGTGATCTAGATCAGAGAGGATCTACAAGTAGGTATGTGTTTAACCTATTTGGAGGTGCAGTCAGTTGGATGAGTAAGAAACAATATGTAGTGGCACTATCAATTATAGAGGCAGAATACATGGAAACCACTCATGCAAGCAAGGAAGTAGTTTGGTTGCAGATATTGTGTTCAAGTATGGGTTTAGTATAGGGAGCTATAAGGATAGACTGTGATAGCCAAAGTGCAATTTTCTTGGCAAAGAATCCTGCATATAATTCAAAGACAAAGCACATTGATGTTCAATATCACTTTGTGATGGATATGATATAAGACAAAAGGGTGTTGTTGGTAAATGTGGACACTTTGAAGAATACTGTAGATGCATTGACAAAATATGTGAACTCTGAGAAGTTCTCTTGGTGTAGAGAAATAATTGGCGTTGCAGGGCTTGATAAATGACTAAGCTCTCTTGTGGCCCCCTGTGGAAAGAAAACAACAAGTGGGAGAATGTTGGGTTGTGTTACATTCTTTCCACGACTAGCCCACGTAGTTAACCAGGGGGTTAGAAGGGTGGCGAAGCCACCCCTTCGTTGCGCCGATTATGTAGAGGGGGGAGTGACAAGGGGTTTTGGGGGTGCAGGTAACCCCACTCTATGGGGCTCCAGGCAGCGCCCTAGAAAAGTTTGTGTTTGGACCCTATATTAGGATGGGTGGACCTACCTATGATTTTGGCATGATTTTTCACACACGGCTTTGGACGCGATGGTTTTCGGTCCATGGTTTTGGATGCGATGGTTTTCAGTCCATGGTACTGGATGCTTCGGCATGTATAAATATGTATTGTAACATTGAAAGGAACATAATGAAAAATCAAGCTGGTAGTCACGGTTTTGGAATCCAGGGGAAAACTCTGTGTATATCTATTTTATGTGTTATGATCTCACATTGTTTATTTTCTATGTTATAGAATTCGTATGCAGGTAATCTCTGTTAAAACCTACATTCCCATCAAAAGGAATTCCTTGATCGGTGGACTCTGGATTTTCGCCATATGTCTCGACCTAAGATAAACTAAGGAGCAAGCATGGAATATTTTATCCACGGTCAATTAATTTTATTTTAATCAAAATAATGTAACAAAATAAAAGAGTGATGATCTAGGAAAAAGGATTACCAAGCAACTGTGAACTGTAGAATACCTCCCGGCGAACCGAGAAGTATGGCCAGGCAATCTCCCTGAATGCTTTGTTCGGTGTATCACAGTATACAAGGTAGTTGAGTCGGTTACCTAAGGATGGATAGGAACTTAAAGTTGTCCTCCCATATATACCCGAAAGTATGTGGAGGACCAATTTGTCTTAGCGATGTCTAATGTGAAACCACACAATGAAAGCATTGCCATATAATTTACGTACTGTAACATCTCGTATATACCCGAAGGTACATGGAAAAGCTATGATATACTCAGGTACGTGGAATGAGGTATCACACTCGGAATGTATCACAGAAAAGTTAGCAATAACTGCTATGTTTTACGACGCCGGAACACGTCTCTAGCCCAAAACCTCTAAATGTTATGCGTTAAGTTACAATGCTCCATTAGGTTAATTCAGATGAATTTTAAGTTGATATTCTTAACAATTTTCCTTTCAAGGTTCACCACATGATGTATTTTTTCAATTCCTATAATGGAACTAATATGATAAGCATTCTTTCCATTCAATTTAACAATCAAAACCTTAACTAGTAGGGATAGAGCAATCAGATCTTTGACAAAAAGCAAAGAGCACATCTAATGCAATTTCCCTAACTATTCCTATCAAGCATTCACAAACTACAGTACGCACAATTCAAGTTTTCTTTTTAATTCCCTTAATTTTGAAATGAACAAAAGGGAACTAATGCACATTACAATCAATCAATATCTTTGCAAGAACGAAGACTTTAAGACAGTTCCTTTTTGAAATAAATGAATACTTTTATGACACTTTCTTTTGAACAAATATTAATTGACTATAATCTAACTTTGACAATGAATCGATATTGCCAAAGAAATAATTTAAGAAACATTAATCAATCAAAGCCAGAGTAGGGCTAGCAAAGGAAATACAATATTGATTTCAGAGACATAACATTCATTGATCATTCAACAAACAAAAACAGAAGGATATTTTGGGAAAACCCTAATCCAAAGGTGGAAATTTGACCTAAGGTGGATCAGTGTAGGTCTGAATGGGAGACAGTGTGCTGAAATGCACTGTCTTTAAGCCAAGGGTGCACTAAACAATGCATTGTCTCTAAGCCAAGGGTGCACTGATCAGCGCACTATACCCTGACCAAGGGTGCACTGATTCTAGCACATTCCTAAAGTAGGCATTCTAGTGCAAATTTTCACCAAAAAACTTCAAAAAGGTTGAAATAAGATCAATGAAGGCAAGCAAGGTCTACTAGGGTGTCTTAGGATGAAGTTAAACTACTCGAACGATGATCATTCCCCATTGGAGTCTCCAATTTATTATGAGGAATTTGGCATCTACGGATAAATACTAATTCCCTAGGTAGGTAGCTATACCTAAAACAACATATTTAAAGCGCTTATCCTTTTTCTATAGACGATAAATAAGACAAAGGGAATCAAATGACCTACTATTTTTCTTTCCTTTTGTCTCCTCTGTATGACTCCCATTGCTCCTTCTTGAACTTAACTCGTTCAACAAGTACCTGCAAGCATAAATAGAAGCAAAGAACCAATCAAAGAAAGAGATGTATCTACTCTAAGTAAATGGAATCAGATACATTCACACATATAAACATCATATATCAAGATAAGCATACGGAAAAAGGTGTAAACAACTTTATTAAGTAGAAGGAAGAATTACAAGCATGAAGTCTGATCCATTGTCACTCTTCCAGTTTGGGTTCCAACCAAAATCACATCAATAGTACAACACTCTGACAACATAACAACACTTTCTTATACTCTAAATTCTCACACCAATAGTATCTCCTTACAAATTCTCAAAGTCCAGCCCCGATCACTTAGATGAGTGCTCAATTTATATGCAAATGGAGGAGGTTTGGTCATAAATGAGGGTATTGAATGGGCTTCCAAAATTAGAGTTAGTTTCCATGGAGGAAGCGATATGAGGATAGGAGGTTACTTAACTCATTCCTCATCCATTTTCGAGCTCATAGGATATGATAAGTGTGGGAATCCTCTAGAAATCTCTAGAAGATAAGAATATTACGAGAAACCTATGTTAAATTCACTCAATCTCACTCAGCGCAGGTCAAAGTGGGGATAAGTGCTCTACAGAGCACCCTTGCATGGGCCTAAGTGCTCTGCAGAGCACCCTTGCATGGGCCTACCTGCAATGGTCCTTCAAGGAGTCATTTCAGGACATCTTCAAGCCATGAAACTATCAGCGAAGGAGGCATTAAAAGTGTTGACTTGTCTAGGGCATGTAACAACTGAATTATGGTTTGATGAGCCCTAATAGTATTGATCTAGATGATGGGATTGATGTTCCTATATGGATCAGTAAAAATATAACTCAGTGGGGATTTCAATTGACAAAGGGGCTTCATTAGGCTTAGGTTGAATTTGCAACATTTGGTTTATTGATTCTGCAGTAATTGTGAACAAAATCTCTTTGCTAGGGGTTATTAGGGCTCTTTCACTTGGAAAATAATTGAGTTGATAGAGCTAGATGATTTCTGGAAATTGGAAGGTTTGTGGGAAGATATACCTAGGTAAGTTTGAATCCTAGAGGAGGATATCATCAGCCTTGTCCATGAATTTATCATGGCTCCAGCAATAGAGATCAAGGAAGTTGAAATCAGTGACTGTATAACCGATTTTGAAGTCTTTGTCAGCAAGGGGGTTACGTTCAACATTGATTATAGGTGGTTGCACGGGATTGACATTTATAATACTCTTCGAGGCCATTTAATTTGTTCAATTTAGCAGTTATTACTTTCTTGCTTAAGTATAGGCCTCAACACTTATGAATACCTGGAAAATGAAGCTTTTAGTCTCTAGGAGGGGTTCTAGAAGAAACTGAGGTTTTATGACAGTAAAATAGGCTTTAATGATCTTTATAAAGCTTCATGCTGAGTCGACACTATATTTTGGTGGCGAGAGGCTTGGATTCTGGTGTTAAATCTCTTGAAAACAGGTCGGTAGAGCTCTTTTTCGCAAACCTCAATGGAATAATGATGAAAAGATTGTAAAGGGTAGGTTTATTACTTTTAACCAACAATGGTTAAACATATGGGCCCGAGGTTAAATTCAAATGGCAGGGTGGTTTCATCGTATAGATATGTTACACAGTAATTTGTCACCAACCCTACATTCCCTAATCCTAGACACTATTGGTCTGTGTTATTGACATCTACCTTGTGTCATGTTGCAAATTATGTGTCAATGTCTTCGTTGTCATCTCAAGAAGAATACCTCAGTTCATTACTCCTGTAACGTACCCTTTTTTACCTATGTTTTTGGGTCGTTGTGGGTTAGCAGTTGTTCCACCCACGAAGATGGCCAAGATTGAACTAGCCCTAGAGAAGTCATCTCTTTGTCTCTGTGTTGCACTCACGACAAGATACATTTGGCAAGTTTTTTAAATAAATTGTCGAAGCTTCGAAGTGTAACAGCTTCATGGGCAGTACTAGGGTTGGTTGTTGGATCAAATGAGCTTGCCTCTCTCCTTTGAGATGGTTTTTACACCTTTTGTGCAACCTCCCAAAGGGATAAGCTCTTTCTCCCATCTCTTATGGATGCTCTCCTCCTATAAATACCTCATCCATGGCGGAGATTAGCTAGTTTTAGAGTTCAAGAATTCATTAGTAGAGGTAGAGAGTTTTGCTTGAGTGTGGAAGTAGCCTCTTATGTAACTTAGCCTGGGATAGTTTTGAGTGGAGTTGTCTTGATTGTGAGAGTGTTCTAGCATCAACCTTTTGGGTAGGAGAGAGATTTATTCGCCCTTTTGGGAGACACTTCATGAGTGAATGCTTGCGGAGACATGCTGACAGGACCCTTCAAGGAGACTTACGACGTCAAGGCTTGGTTGTAAGTTTTACTTTAGTTTGTATTAATACAAATCAATGGTTTATTTCCTATATCTTATGTCGAATTGCATATTGATAGCTTGAATCTCCTTGACTCTTTAAGTAGATTGTTTTTTTCGTAATCTATTATGTTCATTGTTGTTCTCTGTATGTTTTTTTTAGGTACAAGTGATTAGAAGAACGAGAGCCAGAGAAATGTAACAGGGAATTCATCAAATGAAGATTTGAAGGTAGGCCTTCATGAAATCAACTATTTATTGATTTTTTCTTTGGTATTGTCTTTGCTATGACTAGACCCACTCTAGCACTAGAGGGGTTGCCTCTGTCGACAGAGGGAACTTGTTTGCATCACAAGTTGGTGACCATAGTGGGAGCCTTTTTCTTTTGTCTCTTGATTTGATTTTGTTTTGCATTTTTATTGTCTCCTTTACTTTCTAGGTAGAATTCTCGATATTGTGGGTTGTTTGACTACTCTTAGTAGTCTTCCCTATATCGTAAGTGATAGGTCTGGCCTTTTCTCGGCTAAATTTTTAAATTTTTTCCTTTGATTTAGGGTCATTGATGTTTATTTTATGATAATCGCGAAGATAGCCGCATTTGTACTATATAATTAGTTGTTCTTTTTTCCGTTTGGCACGATTAAATCGCCTCACAGTCGTGAAGAGATCTGAAATCAGCTCGGTGCTGTTAACTAGTGTACTTCTGTGATGATGTCGCAAAGTGGCTAGTTAGGGAGGGGCAACGTTTCATTGTCAGAGCATATTTTTAGTTTTACGCTCGCAAAGATTCCTGTAGGTTTCAATTTTGAAGTTTTGTTTGCTGATTGGCCAGTGTGTCCTATCCTTTTGAGCCTGTATTATGCCTATTTGTTGTGTGTCAAATTTTTGTTTGCTAGAAAGCTCTCACAATCAAGCCAACTCCACTCAAAACTATCCCAGGCTAAGTTACATAAGAGGGTACTTCCACACTCTAGCAAAAATCTATACCTCTACTACTAAATTCTTGAAATCTGAAGCTAGCTAATCTCAGCCATGGAGGAGGTATTTATAGGAGTAGGAGCTTCCATAAGATATGGGAGAAAGAGTTTATCCCTTTGGGAGGTTGCACAAAAGGTGGAACAACCATCCCAAAGGAGAGAGGTGAGCTCATTTGATCCAACAACCAACCCTAGGACCGCCCATGAAGCTGTTACACTTCGAAGCTTCGATAGTTTGTTTAAAAAACTTGCCAAAAATAGCTCGTCACAACTACAACACAAAGGCAGAGTGACCACCTCGCTAGGGCTAGTCCAATCTTGGCCATATTCATGGGTGGAACAACTGCTAACCCGTGACAACCCAAAAACATAGGTAAAAAAGGGTCTGCTCCAAGTGTAATGAACTGAGGTATTCTTCCTGAGATGACAAGGAAGACATTGACACATAATTTCCAACATGAAAGAAGGTAGATGTCAATAACACCGACTGGCAGTGTCCGAAATTAGGGAATGCGGGGTCGGTGAAGGGTAAAGAACATTCACACTCTTCATTTAAGCTACACGAAGGTAGTTGCACTAGAGAGACAACTGCGCGGAAGTAGCACAATGCGTAGAGTGGGATCGCAAGCCTTCCAAGACCCTTCAAGACATCCTAAGGGTGTGGAAACCTGGTTCCAGCACCTTCCCATACTACTTCGAGTGAGACCTCAGTCCACGCTCCTCACTCTGTTGCCGAAAGGGCCGGTAATTTCAGGATTTGTTTGGCTAACTCACTTCTGAACCTGGGTTAGGCCCCAATAAGCCAAAAAATGGTTTCATTGCCACGATCGAGATCTGCCTAAGGGATGTCTGATGTCGAAACATTGGAACCTTATGAAGAAGGAAATTGAAGATTGGTTGGATCAGAAGCTTCACGAGTTCATAACAAAGGAAAACAGGACTCCACAAATATCCGAGAAGAGGTGGCTGGATTGCTACGTATATACAGAAATCCACAAGATCTTCTTCACAACCTTCTCTTTAGAAATGTATGATTGGATCGCGAGGTTAGAAGACAACCAGGGAAGGTACAAGCTCGATAAAATGATAGTGTGGACTCCAGAGTTAGTACGCAGACTAGAGGCATCAGAAGATAAGATTACATGGACCGTGGACCATTGGCTTGACCGCATAATAGGGGGGTTTATCACTGTGTTCGTGATAGACACAACCGTGAGCTATAACGAAGCAGAATGACATTTTCTCAAAGGATTACGAGGTAGGTACATCAAATCCTTGAATATCTGGATTAAGATGTTGTTATGTGAGAAGTGGGTTATGCGAATACATTAATGATTAGAACAATGCGGAGTGGCAAGATCTACAAGGGGATCGTAGGGTTAGGAAACAATCCTTTAATTTCACCTCCGCGAGCGAGCAAGGAAGAGCGTGCTCAGTTTTTCCTAAGAAGTGTTGTCAGTTTGATAAGGTAGCGCATTCCTCAATTATCACCTCCAATTATGCCATCACCCACTTCACCTACTCCACCCCCATCTTCAACCACCTTGCCTCCACCAAACCTGCAGTTCAGCATGGCGAGTGCGATCAAGCTACCCATATTCAAGGGAGTAGGGAATGAGGATACAAACCAGTTCTGGTTCATGGTAAGAGAAGTGTAGGAAGCTAAAGGAATCACAGATGACAACTTTAAGAAGTCCATGTTGATGGGCGCATTGCAGGATCACGCATTGACCTAGTATATCAAGCACTCGAATGAACACCCAAATGCAGGAATAGCGGAGATCCAGAATGTGCTGAATAGAGAATTTAGCCGGCCGAAATCAGAGACACAGTCAATCATCGGATTTAAAGATATCACAATGCTTCCAGGTGAGACCCTCTGGGATCTGGATCAGAGACTGAAGAGTATGATCCGTGAGGCTAAAATGACACTAACGGATGCGCAACACCATGCGTGGTTTCTGGTGTCTTTGACACCACGCTTGAGGACAGTGTTGTCACAGCAGAAGCTTTAAACCTTGGCTGAAGCATTGGAAATGGCCATGAGGTTGCATGAAACACCGATATAAGATCTGGGATTGGGAGTTCAACAGATCCACGTGTAGCTTCAGAATCTCTGCCTGGAAATGAAGAGCTTGAAACAGGGTAGGGCACCCCGACCTGAGGTGCGAAAAGAAGTGTGATGCATAAAATGCAAAGGCCAGGGCCATCACAAAGACCCCTGTCCAGTCTTCATGAACTACTTGGTAGGAGGGGGTCCAATACCATTGAGACCAGAGGCACAGGTAGGGCCAACTGTGGCACCCGTGATTTGGTGCGCGATCTGTCAGGTGGGAGGAAAGCACACGACAAACAACCGTCACCTATTGCAGAAGTATACGCAGACTTCGCAGAAACTGTTTTGTAATTTCTATAGATCAGTGGGCCATGATGATCATACATGTTGGAGCTATGATTTAATGACGAATCAGACCCCAGCTTATCGAATGTAGACAGAAATGTGAGCCCTCGACCCAACAATGGGAATAGCGCATGATGGATTTCAAGGGTGAGGTCGAGGATGAGGAGGAATGGGGAGAGGAAGGGGCCGCAAACAGTTAATCTGTTATAATTGTGGAGGATGAGGACACTACGCTCACGACTGAACCAACCCAACAAGAATATCTTGTTCATACTATGCTTAGTTTGAGCATGAAGCATTAGATTGTCCTACATTGATTGCGCAGATGCGAGAGAAATGGGTACTTCAGCCTACTTTGATGCAGAATATTCAAATGATGAGGTCTGAACCCCTTGAATAAGATCCAAATGTGAATGTGATACTCAGGAGCAGTGCGACCATAGGGGAAGATAAGGGAAAGCAACCCGAGGAAGATACATGGGTTTGTAAGGCTCCTACAAAGGAACCTGAGTTTGAATTGGAACATGCAAAGGAGACGTTTATGGAAGCTAAGAAGAGCTTTGCGGAGGCCTCTACTTCAGGTAGTAAGGATCAATCAGAGCCAATAATGGATCCTTCTATGCTTACTACCTTTTTGAAGACATGCATGAAACTGCTGCACAATAATATGCCAGTTAAAGGACTACAAGATTTGATAACTAGGTGTGCAGGGTCAGGGGAACCGCGCATAGAACGGAAACTAGGAAAGCATACATTGCGCACTGGGAGGGAGATGAGATTAATGGCGTAGATTGGTGACTATGAAATGGATCAGGTAATCCTAGACCTAGGTTCGGACACGAATGTGTTACCATAGTAGACATGGGAACGCATGGGCATGCCTGCATTACAGTGGTCTCCTGTTAAATTACGGATGGTGAACCAACAAAAGATCTTGCCCATGGGAAGGTTGCAAGGGGTAATAGTGGACATCGAAGGCACGAGCACACAGGCAGACTTTGAGGTGATAGATATTGTTGATGATAGCAACCCTTACCCTGTGTTGCTAGGAATAGATTGGGCCACAGATATGAATGGAGTCATCAACCTGAAGAAGCGGAAGATGATTTTCAAAAAAAAGTGCCTACGCATAGTAGTTCTACTAGATCCAGTTGAAGGAGCATGCTACATTGAACTGTGTGCGATGATGACACCGACGATGAGCTGGATTGCACTTACCAGATAATAGCGCAAGTCCAGGATTAGGTGAACCTGACTGCAGATGGGAGAATCTCACGGGAACACAACAGTTCGTGTACTTCAGATTCAGATGAAGAAATAGAACGTTGGCAGAACCAGTTGCACGAAGTAACAATGTTGAATTGCAACATGATGAGTAGATCACTGTGGTGTGTGATGACTGAAGCAAGGGAACTACCAAAATATGATGGGGAGATAGGCATGGATGAATTATTAGACAAATTTGAAAGGGTTGTGCCAGAACAGTAGTGGTATGGTGCATTAGAATGGGCATTGCGCGCAACACCTGCACGATGGTGGAATACACACCAGAACAATATTGGAAATTGGCACAAATGTATCAAAAGGATGCGCTTACGATTTGGATGTCACCAACGAAAAACATGAGCCGGGCAGCCAGGACGAAGCGTTTTCCACACCCACCTATGTCGATGGGTGTAGACGTATGCTATGCAAACACCTCCCAGACTAAGAATAGAAAATTAGAACCCGAGGTGGCAGTAGGGAAGGCGACACACTCCACAAACGTTCCACAATGCAGCATTCAAAATGCTATGCAGAGGCATGAACAAAGTTCACCAGATGAGATGAACCAACTGGGACCTATGCGTACCAGCAGTTCGATGGGCCTATAGGACCATAAGAAAAAGCCAGAGCACAGAAATGACCCCAACATTGATAAGAAGAGATGAAACCAAGAGGACAAAGAAGAATCCACAGACCATAGCTCCCGTAGCAGGGAAAAGGTGTGAGGACTTGGACAAAGGAATTAGGTAGTTACAAGAAGCCATTCAGTGAGGGAGCTTGAAACTTCATGAACTCGATGAAGAGTGGGCACGACTGAGAAAGAAAAGCGTGACATTGGATGAAGAAATCAGCAAACTAGAAACGAAAGTCGCACAAGTGGGCTGCGAGAATCTACGCATGATGGGACCAAGTCTAGTTGGCCCTACTACTGCATTAGAAAGAGTTATGACCCTTCTATCATGGCTGCAATCACACCTTACTAAACAGGGGAGCATAACATACAAAGAGGAACGTGATGCACTACCCTGCAAGGGTATTTGAAGGGTGTCTGTAGCCCGGGCTAGTAGGAAAATCAGAGCCTCGCACCGGGGGTGCGACCACCTAACTATCTGTAGGAAGCATAGTCTCATCAGTTGAAAGAAGGGGCGGGACTATAAACGAGTTTGTAGTAGAGCTGTGCGGAAAGGAGGTTCCACGCAGGGCTAGTATTTCACAGGGATCGCGGTCGCGCATAAGGGGTTACGTAGCAGCATGAGTAGGCTGGGAAGTGACTGTTGATGTCACTGTTCATGATAAGAGGTCTAATTTAAGGCAGAAAGGAGTGAGCGGTGAGCCATTAAGACAAGAATTAAGAGCTAGATTCGGGATGATCTGCCGCCAAGAAGGCATTAATGACTCAAAAGTGGAGGGAATGAGCGAATTCAAATTCAAACGTTACTATAAAATTCCTTTGGGTAGCCTCGAGGCAACACTTGGTTGTTTGAGATTTGAACCAGTATAGAGTATTGAGCACCAAGCTACCTTGCCGCCTGTGAGTACATGACCAAACAAATCCAGTGTAGAAACAATGACAGCTGCTAGAACCAGAGTGCGATTCACAGAAGTAAACTCAGAGCCTCGTGTGACCGAAGAGGAGCTTGGAGAGGCAACAGTTGCACCAGATGTTCCCAAGTCCCCATGCACACTACGACCATAGAAAAATAAGCACCTAATGGGGCTAGTTTGGGTATCACCATGAAACCCACGAGTTAGTAAATTGTCCATAACAGAGAAGGCTAAATCTGTCACCGTTGAAACAGAGGAGGAGTAGGATGATTTGCAAGCCATGATTGCCAAATTAAGGCATAGGACAATGAGGCAGAGAATTTTTCCCAAGTACCTTCAGCGATAAAGTTACCTCCCTACATCCCCCCGTGGAAAGGGACAACCAAGATACCAAAGGACCTGGAGGCCACAAAGAGTGCACTCCAGACCCCGCTTCTTCCAGACGAAATAAGATTTTATGGACCTCGCAGACAGCAAGAAGTTCCCATAGCTGGCTGTGGAGCAATTGTTACAGCATAAATGGTTATGTAGTGTAGAGAAGGTTGGGTTACTAAATCTATGGTGGATACCCCACTACCACCACGTGCCCATCACAATTTTTGTCATCCAAAAGCTACTGTGTCTAGTACATGATGGGTATCTTTGGCTGGGAGAGCTGATTCCCATCATGGCTGACTTAATTCACCTAATTTCTCAGCTGCCTATCAAAGGAAACAATCCCGCAGCCATAGTAGGAAAAAGTGGTGACTTGACCCTCGTAGAAGCGATGAAGGCCAAATACAAGATGGAGAAGGGGAAGCGAGGGTATGTAATAGAAAGCATCAAGGACAAAGGGGTGTGTGTAGCCACCCAGCTGCTAGCCAGCAAGCTAATGAGGATATGCCGCGTAGACAAGGTTCCAACATCTATAATTGCGTTGGTAGAGCAGTGCGCAGAGGGGGTCCAGCTCAACTAGGTGCAGTTTCTCTGCGATGAATTTTTTACGAATTGTAAGGAAGCCTAGGAGCAGGGTAAGACCTTCCACTATGCGTGGGTGCTCTGATCCATCCTGTTGGCTGCTGGGGAGCTGCCAGCGGCCAGCTAGTTTCCCACCATTGAGAGGAACCTACTCGAGGCCATGAGGTACATCTCACTCTGGGCAACGAAAGACACGACATGGATTCACGAGATAAAAGTGTTTTGGGCATTTGTAGAGGTGAGATTACAAACATGGATGAACCACAAGCTGTGCTTGTCCTCGATAGTATATAACAGTTTACAAAGTGTGGCGGAATTCAAGGCGGATAAGTATAATTTGTATATCCGGGTGTGCAAGGATCCATTCCGAGCATGGGTAAAGTTGTCGTTCATTGCCACAGATGATGCACTCTTCGAAGTGATGGAGTCATGGTCTCTAGAGTGGCGCACCCTAGACTTGGCAATGTTAGACTCCTATACCAATAAGTTTCATTTTTCATGATTGTCTTGATTGAACTATGGAATATGTTCAAACCTTTTTCTTGAGAAAAGGTGTTCCATATTCTTGAAAAACCAAAAAAAATTTAAAAAATTTAAAAAATGTAAAGAGGGTATACCCTAAAAGAAAAATCAAAGGGTAAGAAAAATAAAATGGTCAAAAAAGTGAAAGAAATGAACCCCAAACAAAAAATAGACCAAGGAAAGTGTGCAAATCCAAATGCCACTACTATTTCATTTTTGTAATAAAGCAATTGTGTGCAACTTGTCAAACCTTTGCCACAATTCATGAATAAGTCAAACTGTTTAAACTTGGCTTACTCATATTTCAATTTCATGTTGTAGATTAGAGAATAAATATCCGTCCAAACAGTTTAATCTTGGCAGATAAGTAGATAGGTAGAGTTAATAAGAGGTTCTCAACAGGTTAATCTGACCCTTGGATGTAATAAGGGTAGAATTAGATAGATTTGCCTTGTAAAAAGAAAAGATTGAAAAGGGTTTGCAAGTCTAAATGCACCCTAATAAAGAAGAGAAAATGGTAGTTTCAAGTAGATAGGGTAGGTAGATGGTGTTGCAAAGTTTTATGTGATGAATGATGGTGCTGATTATGTTTAATCTTTTACCTTCATCACAAGTACTCAAGTAGAAAATGCACTGAAGAATTCACAGAAAGCAAAGTCAAAATCATTAACTTCCCACATCACTTTTTCCCTATGTTTTTACTAATTTTCCCAAAGTACTAAGGTATTGGAGATCAAAGGGGCTCACGGCATTTCCTTGACTTTTGGAGGGACCGGACCCTCGGCCTTATGATCAAAAAGGCCTAAGTACTTGAAGTTATCCATTATCATTCACTTTCAATCTTTTCCTAAGTAAAATCTCATTTTGCTTAGGAAAATCATGCAAACTTCCATAAAAATCCCTCAAAAGAACTTACTATTCTAAGTTTAAGTGTTGAAGATGATATATTGTAATTTACTTCATATATTATCACTTTCTTAGATGTGCAAAGTTTTTTGAGTTCCCTTGTCCCTTTGTCATATTTACATTTAACTCTATTTACTAAATCCCTAGTAAAAATGCCCTATCCTAAGTATATAATTCCTTTTAAATTAATATCCCAAAAAAAACCCTCTAATATGTTTTAACCAAAGTATTTATTTCCCAAATATTCATTAAAAACCCACTATACAAGCCCTTTGGTTAAATATATCGTTATACAATAGTCTCGCCCTTATGATATGTTAACTATATTGGCTATTTTATCATATAAATAAAAACATATATACGAAAAAATTTAAACATATGATTTATATGTTTAATACAAAAATATGAATAAAACTTCCGAAAAGTTCTGTGCCACCGTGGTTTGTCCACCTGGCAATCCCCGCCCCGACTGCAAGTAAAACTCAGTGTTCTTTGTTTTTCGCTGAAATAGTGATTAAAAATCATCACTGAGTCCTTCCCAGAGGTTTTAAAACTGTGTAATTGCTCCCTGAACCAACAAATTATGCCAATTTCCTTCATTTTTTAGAAATCCCGCCCGGCCTGTGAGTAAAACCAAAAACCTCCATTTCAAATCCACAAGAACCAAAATGGAGGTGTCGGCAGCCCTGAATATTACTCCATTGAATGCTCCTCACCGTGAATTGGAATATTTACCTTTGATAGATGAATATTTCCAAATTAAAGACCTGCATTTTGATGAAAGTCCCCTATTGAGCTATGGTCGCTGCAGAGATGAATACTCAAAGGGGCACGATCTTATAGGGTTGTGGGAATCCAATCTCCCAAGGTATCTCATTC
>APFE031646522.1:5013-15162 GCA_000404065.3 Pinus taeda | reverse complement strand
CCGAAAATTTTCGTGCCACCGTGGTTTGTCCACCTGGAAATCCCCACCTCAACTGCAAGTAAAACTCAATGTTCTTTGTTTTTTGCTGAAATAGTGATTAAAAATCATCACTGAGTCCTTCCCAGAGGTTTTAAAACTGTGTAATTGCTCCCTAAACCAACAAATTGTGATAATTTCCTTCATTTTTTAGAAATCCCGCCCCGCCTTTGAGTAAAACCAAAAAACCTCCATTTTGAATCCACAAGAACCAAAATGGAGGTGTCGGCAGCTCTAAATATTACTCCACTGAATGCTCCTCACCGTGAATTGGAATATTTACCTTTTATAGATGAAGATTTCCAAATTAAAGACCTGCATTTTGATGAAAGTCCCCTATTGAGCTATTTTCGCTGCAGAGACGAATACTCAAAGGGGCAAGATCTTATAGGGTTGTGGGAATCCAATCTCCTAAGGTATCTCATTTCTTCAGTCATTTATTTCCCAGAAATCATCCATTACTGCCATTCTAACTATGATCTGGCTGAAAGAGCTGTAATATCCCCTGACCAGAGTGTTCTTTTCCTCATTACTCCCCAAGCTATCAATATGATGCTCCATTTTGAACCTGGTCAAAACCTCACTCCCTTGTCCATTGGGGAATTGCTTGAAAAATCTACTCGGTTTTCCCCTGAAGAGGTAATCAGAAGATCACATACTTGGATAAAAAGTCTTAATACTAGTCATAAGATTTGTTTACTCCAATATTGTTATCAGACCTATTCAAACAGAGGTTAGAAAGCATAACAGCTAAAGAGTATCAGTGGTTAAAGAGTATTAGTGGTTAAAGTGTATCAGGTAAAAGTCAGTGAAAGTTAAAACGAAGTTACAGAGAAGTCAAAGGTAAACAGTAAAAGTGAATACAGAAGGCAGTAAAATGGTAAAAAGAGATGATAATACTTTCACCAATATTGAGGTTTGTCTAAAGTGAAAGTAAAACAGTCAAAAGAGTAAGAAAGTAAAAAGATGAAAAAACATAACAAGAAGGAACATTTTTGCAGAAATCGCATATTTTAGTCATAGTTTTGCAGAAACTATTGTGATCAACAAAAAATTCATTTTACAAAAATGAAGGAGGTTTATGTTCTTACGCAGTCCATCTAGAAAAACCTCTCTCACTTTTCTAACAGCCATTATGGTTGTGGAAATATTAAACAATGTTGGAAAGCACTTTTTGCAGAAAATTCTTGTTAAGTCATCCTTTTGCAGAAGATAGTGTGGCCAATTAGAAATACATTTTACAAAACGGAAGGAGGTTGTTTTTCCTAAGAGACCTATCTACAACAACCTATCTCAGTTTTTCCACAGTGATTGCCGGCTGAGAGATACATGCACATATTTAGAGGCTATTTTTCAGACTCTGTAAAACTCTGTTTTACACATCTTTTTATAGAGCCTATTACACACAGCTGGAGAGAAATATTAGGAAAGTGAAAGAGGTTTATCTCACCAACACATTTATCTACACTAACCTCTTTCACTGTTTACATATCTATTACGGATTGAGAAATAACAAGGTATCATTGGACCCCAAGTTTGCAGAATTGTTGGAGCAGAATTCACAAAAAAAAGGAAGCAGTTAGTGACTTGGATGCCTCATCATCAGCTAAGAGTTGGATCAAATTCGAATTCTCCTATTTTTTATCACCTATCCATACAAAATAGTGCCAAATATATGCATTAGTTTGAGTGTCCTTTAATTAAGTTCTATTTATGTAAAATAGTTGGAGAGATTTGTGAACCAATTTTGATATTTTTTTTCAAGATATTTTAGTTTAGAGTTTGTATAAATACTCCACTCTTGGAAGAATTTGGGGTGGATTCTATTACTCTGCTGTAAAATTGAGATTTTCGGAATAAAATCTTTTGGAGAAATTTACTTGTGGCTTACTGGATGACGATTTAAAGCACTGGACTTGTTGCAGGATTCATGTGTTGGACTACAGTTCAATAAGTATGTCTACCCTTTGTCTGAAATTTTATATTAGTTTATAATACCATCTTATCCATTTCTGAATAATTTACATAAAGGATTGAAATAGAATTTGCTTAATTGTACTCTGTTTTCAAGTGTGGTTATTCTTAATGTTTTCTTCTAAATTAGTTATAAGCATGAATTCTTAAATGCTCCTACTTTGCTAATTTAAACATTGTTGATTACTATAATAAAGAATCCTTCATTGCTCTTTGTTTGTAGTCATTTCGCTTCTTTCTTTTGAACATGGTGAAAGATTCTTAGCTGCCTTTCATCCCTTCAAGACCATCCCATCCACTTTAAATTTTAAGGATTGTTCTCTGTCTAGCTATCTTGCCCTGTAATACCATATTGTATTTAGAATAGAAATCCAGTAAAGCCATCCTTTGACTCCATAGCCCAATGGACTGAAAGCTCTCAACCTTGCCCTTAGTTTGTGGATTCCACCATTTTCCCAAAAAAAAACTTTGAATCTATAACTAGCCTAAAACCTTCTAAGAACAAAGATAAATTATAAAGAGAGAGCCCTCTTTGGATGCAGATTGGCTAGATTCTGCATCTAAAAGGTTGGTTTGTGGTTACCTCGGGTATACTTTCCTCTTACACAACTTCTAGGAAAACCTGAGTGATAACAAGCAGAACTGGAAAAAATCACAACACAATAGAGGAAGAGGGAGACCAATCTGCACATCACAAAGTTGTTGGAGAGAAAGCGTCAGGAACAGGAAGCGGCCACGCAGCAGTAGGCGATTGAGGCAACAACAATAGAGTAGATGACACAAACCACAACTGCGCCCACCAAAGAGACAAAGGAAGGTCAAGAAATGTCCACAGAGCAACACATACAGGGGGAGGTTGAGACACAGGAACTCCTGGAGCTTACAACAAAATCGACCCAACTCAAGAGGTCGCGCTTTCAGGAGAAGCTAACCGTGCACAAAAAGACAAAGAAAACAAAGACCGTGGAGGGAGACCTTGTTGACAATAGTGAACCAATTTGCTATGTCACTAATAATTCTCCAAAAGAGTTTATGACGGAGCAGACAACTGTTTTGGGGGCACTTAGAGCGTACTTGCAGGCATTACAGGTGCTACCCCCAAGATTGATGACACCGCACCTTGTGGAAGATGTAGTCGAAGCTGAGTAGATGTTGCACACTCACACAATGAACACTTTGGTGTTACCAGAAGGCGTCGTCTTAGCAGAAGCCAAAGGTGACATGAGGGACTGGGGGTTGAATTTGGCTGCCCTTCCTAGAGAAACCCTATACCAGCTGCAGGATGGGGTAACTGCTGAGCTTTGCGCTAGGGAGGATCACGCTCTCCAAGTCTTGAGTGAGCAGAAGGTAAATTTAGAATAGCTCAACCTAGAACGCGACAACCTGGTCACCCAAACTAGGGATTAGAACAAGCAGTGGAGGAGGCCTGTAGTAGCATTCTGGAGTTGGCCATGCCAGCGGCACTCCCCATTGGGGAAAAGATTCACCTACTGGCAGCTGGAGTCCGCAAGACCTAGGAGGAGGCCACGAAGGTTTAGTTGGAGCTGAACTTATAGATCACAAAGCTGCGACTGAAGGCGCAACCCTCTACACCCCCAAAATTCAGAGAGTAGTGCCACCGCGCCATTCAATTGGGGTTGAAAGAGATAGTGCATGATGTACAAGACTATACAGGATTGTTGAACTAGTCCCTCTTCATGCTGACTTCAATGCAGGAGGACCCAACACTACAGCAGTTAGAAACATAAGTGCGAGAATTGCAGCAGGCTTATGACAATGTCTAGGGGACCACGCAAATGGTCGCCCTTACTCAACGATTGGCCAAGATGAGGGAGGCACACATCTAGCCTTGGCTTTAGGAAGCATTAATAGTCATCGCCATGATCAAGGGGAAGCTAGCCCAAATTTAGGACACATATGCGCAAAGTCAAGAGGGTGCCTCTCACAGCGATGCATCAGAGAGTCATGCACAATTGATTCAACAAACAGCGGAGGAATGTGTGGTAGACATCTGCGAAGCGTAGAAGTTGCTAGATGGACTTCAACCAAAGATCACCACACTAGCCAAGTGACTCGGGATGCGTCACGATAATTGTGTTGGGGGTCTGTTGGGCAATGGATCCCTCTACAGCAGATTTTTGGGGCTTGTAGCCCCAGTTTTGGGTCAATGTAATGTAAGGACCTTGGAAAATGTGGGCACGGAGTGTGCGAATCTAGGGTAGTCTACCCTAAAATATTGTAATTTAATATAGAATGTGTCGGCCTACCCATGGTCCGTGGACCATGGGAATGTATAAATAGGGCGAGGCTCTAAGGATAGAAAGGAGTTCTTAGTTTTTTAATCTTAAGCGATATGGGTTTTTGAATGCGATATTTGCTCTGAGTCTGTAAGTCCAAGTCTTGGTTCATAGTAGTAGATAGAGGCTCTGCAACTGTGTGCGCGGAGGCATAGTAGAGTCCACAGTTGTGTGCATGGACCCCTGCAGCTATGTGCACATGGTAGGAAGTGGATTGTAAATGGAAAAAGAATTAATAAAGATAAGTTGGTTTTGGAACATCGCGTATCTATTTCTATATTTTTGTTTATGGATATGTTTACATTTTATGATTGCACGCATGTCTGTTTATGTTGAATGTTAAATGAAAGTATTGGGCCCACTTACTTTAATTCAATATCTATAATAATAATAAGCACAGTAAAGGGTAAAGAACATTCACGCTTTTCATTTAAGTCGTGTGAAGGTAGTTGCATTGGACAGACAGCTGTGCGGAAGTAGCACAGCAAGTAGAATGGGATCACAAGCCCATCAAGACATCCCAAGGGTGTGGAAACTTGGCTCCAGCACCCTCCCATACTACCTCGGGTGAGACCTCAGTCCGTGCTCCATGGACTATTACCAAAAGGGCCGATGTTGGATAGTAGAAGCCCCACACAATGGGTATGGGGTGCGAAGCTTGTAATTTTTAGTAAGAGCAGGGTAAAGACTCTGCGAGATGCGCGAAGCGTGAGTTGTAATAAGTCAAAGTCAAAAGGGTAGTCCACCCAAAAATAATGTAAAGAAATGTAAGTTGGGTCGGCCCACTCGTTGATCGTGGGCCATAGAAAGGTATAAATAGAGAAAGGCTCTATGGGTAGAATATCTAAGTTTTTAGTATAATTTTGAGATCTGATATGTAATGGGTGTTTGAGAAGAAGCATTCTGAAAGTGTCTGTAAGTACGAGTCAGGGGTTTGGGTAGGAGATAGAGGCTTTGTAGCTGTGTGCGCAGACCCCTGCAGCTAAGTGCGCAGGGAAGATCTAGATGTAAGGGTGATAAGTGGAAGTAAAGATAAGTTTCTTCTGAATTCTGTGTTGAATCTGAAATATCGTGAATTTGGAATTTTGTATGGTTAATAAGAATGTTTGATTTATGCGCACTGCTTATTGAATACTTGTGAATCTGGGTTTAAATCTTAATCTGTGAACCGAATAAAAGTGATAAATGTTTGCTTAAAGACCACTTTAAAGTAGACCCGGGTTGCAATACTTCCTCCTATAGATTAGATCCGTAGACTGCACGTTAATAGATAGTAAAAGGCATTCCGGTCTTTGCGCAAATACATCACGGTACGAAGCTCTAGAAAGGGGCATGAAGCCTCCAAACCACATCTAAACATCCCAAGGGTGCAGAAACCTAGTTCCAGCACCCTCCCCTGCTACCTCGAGTGATACCTTAGTCCGCGCTTCGCGGGATGTTGCCAAAAGGGCCTGTATTTGCGGGATTTGCTTGGCTAAATAATTCTTCTGAGCCTGGGTTAGGCCCATATAATCCAACAAATGGTTCCATTTCTGGGATTGGGATCTGCCTAAGGGGTGTCTGATGTGGGAACACTGGAACCCTACAAAGAAAGAGATTAAAGAGTGGTGGGATTTGAAACTCCACGAGTTTGTAGTTTAGGAAAATAGAAACCTGTGAGTATCAGAGGAAGATTGGCTAGACCGGTATATATTCATAGATATTCACGAGATCTTCTTCGCATCATTCCTGGTAGAGCTATACAAGTGGATTGTAAGGCTAGCTGACAACGTGGGAAGGTGTATATTGGACCCACCTATTGAGTGGACCCCATAACTGGTGCACAAGCTAGAAGCCACTGAGGATAAAATCACACACGTAGTAGATCACTGGCTGGATCGAGTAATAGGAGGATTTATCACTGAGTTAACGATAGACACTATTGTGAGCTATAGCAAAGCAGAAAGGCGGTTTCTTCAAGGAACTCAGGGTAGGTATATCAAATCATTGAATACCTGGATTAAGATGTCGTTGTGTGAAAAATAGATTATGCGTGTTTATTGATGTCTGGAGTAACACAAAGCAGAAAAGGCTACCGTGGAACAGAAGGAGTAGAGAACAGTCCTTTAGCCTCTATTTCCCAGGAAAGCTAGGAGGAGCTCACGAGGCTCTCACCAGGAAGTGTAGCCCGGTTGATCATGGAGCACTTCCCATTGATACCAACTCCATCCACGCCACCATCCACATCACCCGCTTCGAAGCTGTCTACACCAACCCCACCTCCCCCACCACTTCTACCAAAAGTTGGGATGGCGAGTACAATCAAACTACTAATATTTAAGGGTGTGGGGAATGAAGGACTAGGACAATTCTAGTTTGTGATACAATCTATGTGGGATGCCCAAGGCATTACACATGAGAATATCAAGAAGGCCACATTAGTTAGTGCACTACAAGAGCGCGTGCTGACGTGGTACATGAAATAATCAAATGACCATCTGAATGAGGGAATAATGGCAATCCAGGATGTGCTAAATAACGATTTTGGCCGACCAAAGTCTGAAACCCAGTTGGTTATTGGGTTCAAAGAGATCGCAATGTTGCCTAGTGAAACTCCATGGGACCTAGACTAGAGGTTAAAGAGTACTATTCATGAAGCTAACATGACCTTGACAGATGCGCAACATTGTGTGTGGTTTGTGGCATCATTGACACCACATCTGATGATGGCTCTATCACAACAAAAGATCTCAACCCAAGCTGAGGCACTAGAGACAACAATGAGGTTACATGAGACCTCAATACCGGATCCAGGGTTCAGAGTTCAGAAAATCCACGCGCAACTTCAAAACTTGATTTTAGAAATGCAAACCTTGAAGAAAGAAAGAGTATCCTGACCAGAGGTACGTATGGAGGTAGGCTGTATTAAATGCAAGAGCCAAGCTCATGATAAGGACCATTGCCTTTTTTGCACGAACTATCTAGTGGGGGGAGGCCCGATGCCATTAAAAGTGGAGGTACAAGTGATGAGCCCCAAAATTGGTAACTTGTTGGGCTCATTTGGCCTAATTATCCTTGTTCAGTCCTTGTTCAAATCCTTCATTTTCTATAGTTTATGAATTATTTTCAGTATGTTTATGTCATTTGTACGAATAAGGGAAGTCACTTTTCTTAGGTGGTTAACACGTGCTTATTTCAGGTTTTTTGACACATATTGGAGCAAAGTCAAAGAAATCATGGGCTATAAGACAACCAAGCCTGAGGTGAGGATTCGAAGGGGGGTTTCCTATGGCATTAAATAACCCTTCCTATGGATCTTCACCCCCAACTCCGACCTCCAAAGACCACCAAACCGAATCTAGAAGGTAGCCAAGCAGAATTTAGAAGGGACTGTTTAACTCACAGTTTGACAGCCGAGTTCTACAGATTGAGGAGGCTAGCTAGGTCCCTTGTGATGTATAAATGTTGAGGCCTCATCCTTCGTAAGGGACTTTTGAAACTATTGTGTATTTTGCACCTCAGTGCTGCCAGTCCTATTTTGTTCTTTTGTAGCCATTTTTGGCATGACTCTTATGATTATTTTTGGATAATGAGAAGCAGTTTGGTTTCCTATCAAATATGAGTTTTTCATAGGAGCCATATCTCTTAGGGTTGGGCCCAACCTGAGAGCCTAGGGCCTCCTTTCTGTACTGTTACTTTTCCTTTACGTATCATTGTTTTCCTTTATGCATTTGAACATATTTCTGTTATGTAGATTTCGTTATTTTGCTTGAATAGATCACTGTTTATGAATGGCATTTCTTTAGGTGCTTTGGTAGGATAATAACAGAAAAACCTCCAAGAAAAGGGACAACCACACTCCTGGTTTAACCTCATCCTTATTGGATTAGGGGATGGAATTGAGGAAACAGTGTTGCCTCAACAAAAACACTAGTTTGCTTGACCATGCAATCCTTAGTGTATTGTTTCCATTACCAGAGATTAGTCATGGGTTTGGACATCTGAAATGTTTCTTTGCATAGTTGATGTACAAGGTTTTCTTCCCAAATAAAGTTGTTGTTCATTTATGTTGTTGATGGTTCGACTAGATTAGTTCAAGATTTGATCATTTTCAAGCCTTCGTTGATTTGATAAAAGTACACCGTACAGGGCATCCCCTCCATTCGTTCATCTACCCAAAGCATCATCTGAGCCACCTTTTCTGTCTCTTAGCTAAGTTTCTTTTTTCCCATCTATCCTTTTTGTCCACGTCACCCTACCTCCTTGCTCATCATTGCCTTAGCCTTCTTCAAGCCAAGTCAGCCTTCTACACCTCTTCCTTGCTCCATCCACCAGATCTTAGGCCATTTTTAGACCCCTATCCTACCCCCAGATCCATCCATGGACCTTCCCTCACTCATCCATCCCCTAAAAACCGATTTCCAAACATCCTGTAGAAATTCTGAAAGATCCTGTAGAACCCCTGCAGACTTCTTGTATAAGCTCACAAATGAGGTTTCCTGATAGCCAAACTTTGTGAAACTCTCTGGAAGAGTGTTACGGACTCCTTAGACCCTCTCTGAACCTTTCCAAACTTTTCCAAGCATTCCTCTTCCTTTATCCACACATGCACAGTAAAGCACAATTCAAGCATATGCATGACAAAATTGACAACTTATCAAAAAATACAAGAAGATTCTTTCTTAGGACAAAAGTAGTCTAAACACATGTATTTTACCTTCATAGAAGTAATGGTGTCTCTTTCAGTAGTTTTCACTCTCATCTTTGTATTAGTAGGACTAGCTGGTAGAATTAGGGTTTGCTAGGGTTTGCGCTTTCCTTCAGTTTGTCAATCTCTTTTTGCAAGTAGATTAGCTTCCTTTGAGTTAGCTTTCATCCATCAATTAAAAGCTTCTTCTAAGAGCTCATAGAAGTTGGCTAAAGCCCCTAGCGGACTTGTGCCAGCTGACCAAGTGACAACTGTGGAAAGAGCTAGTACTTGTGCATACAGCACTGTCGCTTCCAAGTTTGTTACGAAAAACTGGGTTGATAAAAGTAAAGAAGGGAGTCCCAGGAGTTGCAGCATTATTGCTGCAATACTGGAGCCCACCACCTTTTTGGCGTCGCTGCCGGGTAAGCGTCAGAGTATTGGTGATTGTTTTTTTTCTTCTATTTTCTCCTACAACCTTCTGCTAAGTAGTTTATTCCATTTCCATTTTGCAATTTCCTTTCCGCAAAAGTAAGGTAGACATTTCCTGCTTTCATAGGTTAGCATTTCAATTCTGCAAGCGTAGATTAGCATTTCAATTCTGCAATTTCAATTCTGCAAGCATAACTTAGCATTCCATTCCTGCAAGTTCATTTGAGCAAAATAGATTAGTCCTTTCCTGCTTCCATTTCAATTCCGCATTTTCATTCTGGAAAGATAGTTAGTTGCAGTTCAATCTATTTGAGTTTTGCAGATACCAGCACAGAAAAAGAAAGAAAAAGAAAGAAAAAGTCTTTCCATTTCATGCCTTGTAGGAACAGAGATAAAACCGGCAAATTCTTACCCAACACCCCCACCACATCACTGAGTCAACCTTCTCTCTTTTCTGGTGACTGTAGAGCCTCTATTCTACACCTACTTATCTACCATTTTCCTCAATCTTTCCTTATCTTTCCTTCACTTTTGCCTCATTTTCACCATAAAACCACCCAGATCATTACATTAGGTGTTATTAAGCATGATCAAGCAAGTTTTGCTAACGGATGACTATTTGTTTAGATTTTGACTTACTTGCAGGAATCCCGCAACTATCTGATGATCCCGCAGCTATCTGATGATCCTGCAGCTATCTGAAGATCCTGCAGCCTTTTTGTTAAACACAATGTTCCACGTGTC
>APFE031646517.1:0-49775 GCA_000404065.3 Pinus taeda | reverse complement strand
TATTTTGATCAGTGGGTAGATGAGCCCATTCTAGGTTTCCTTTCCATATTTTCCACAGACAATAAACCATCGATTTTATTCAGTTTCAGTCAATTCTTGGTTGATAAAATTCATGAATAGTTTATGAAATTTCCAACATAGCAAGTTTTAATTACACTTCCATTTTAATCTACATGTTCCTTTATTATCAAGCAGACATGTTTGGTTTTTCTATGCAGAAGTCAAATGATGAAGGAAACCAACAACCTGTGATTTTTTTGACTTCATTGATCATGAATGAGCAACAAGAATTCTAATACAAAAAATTTATCGAAGAGTTTGTTCACCCAACATTGAACATCCTAAACAACTCAATACAACCCAAAATCAGTGAAGATATCAAAATAATTTTACATCTAACAGATCAGTCCAAGACTAGAGCTTGGTATTTATACCAAAACTACACAAAAATCAGAGTTTGTGGATGTTAATTGGCACCATACAAACTCCCTAAATACCTCGCCATGAGGATGTTTTCCCTAGAATAAATCAAACAAATGTTAAATTCTAATGACATTCATTTTGTGGTGGAAAAGAAGAAGTCACAGTTTCGCATAAAGACATAGATGGGCCCATTCATATGCAATACCAGGACAACAGGAGAAGAAGCAAGAAAACTTCTTAAAGAGTTGAAATTCAGCCTGAGTTTTACGTGGTCTTAGGACCCTTTGGGTAGAATTTCCATGTTAAGAGTAGAAAACAAAACTACTCCCTATATCCATACCTCAAGGCCTGAGATAGAAAAGTATGAAAATCAGTTGGAATGGACAGAGAATACTTTGCAGGAAGTTGAAGAACAACTATTTTCTACTTCAAGTTTATAGACTCCCACTCCTCAAGAGAAAATGAGTAAAAGATAAAGAGAGGAGGGATCATCATCAACAACTAGTATGCCAAATAATTGAGGATCAGTTACATGAAAAGGGAAAAAGTAACTCCTAGGAAAGATTTTGAAAATGATACAAAAGATCATGATGCCATTATAATTACACATTCACCACCTACAAGTAGCAAATTTGTTACATCTCCTATTGGAACTTCAACATCATAGTGTATGAAGGAAACAGGGTTGGATTCACAGAATGTCTAAGGAGAGAAGGAGAAGACTATTTTTGATAGGTAAAGAGAGATTAAACTTAAGAATTAGATTCTTAAGAACAATAACTACAATTAGTTTTGGAAGTAGACCTCTAGGTGACTGAGCATATTGTTATCAGTTTTTGACATAGAGCATGGAAATATGTAGATGGCCTTTCTTGAGGCCCAAATTCCATCTCGTTGATCAAATGGAGCTGCATAAGCACAGTGGTGAGATGATTTCTTCTACATTAACTAATACTGCTACGTCAATGTCTAAGTTGTAGGTTTCATTTGCCAACATTTAGTCTCAGTTGAAAATGGAAAGTGTATCCTCCTTAACAAAGGATAATAGGATCAAATCTTTGGAAGATTTGGTAATCAAGATAGGAAATGATCCTAAAGATATAAATGTTGCGTAAGAGATCATAAAGAATAAAAATATGGATATTGCAACATTGAGAAACATATAAAATCACCAGCCACAGAGGATGCCCTAACCAAAGACATTGAAGAGGATGAAACACAGAAATTTGACATGATGAAGTTGATTATAGAGTAGAATAAATATCTTAGGTAGATGGAGGCAGAAATGGAAAAGATGATAAAAGATGATAAAAGATAAAGAACAAAGTGATAAGATGGCCATAGTCCCCCTGGATGCCATACCCATCACTCAGCTCCCAGAAATAGGAACATCCATTGCAACTACTTCTTCCACTCATACTGCAAGTGTTGAACAAGTAACAAAGACACTGGAGAACATGTCAATCTAGTCATAAGAGAACAAGGCATTGCATGGGAACCTCAAAGCTCTAGAATAAAAGAAAGCCAGAGCTAAAGCTTCTCGTCTTACTGAAGTGCAGAAACTAGAGAGACTGTTAGAGAGATTGCATAAGGTAGAAATGGATACATCAATTGGTCAGACCTTGGCCCAAGCCAAGGAAACAATTTAGATAGGTATTCTGGACTCTATGAATGAGATTTGGCCATCTTTCCAAATCATTTTTGAACAGAAAGAGTTGATAGAAAAGGCCACAGAAAGCACTATTCATGTAAGGGAGGAGTTCGGAGATATTCCAAAAGAAGCCCCCAACATGATCAAATACTTGAATTCAAAGAACAAATATGAACTTGAAGAATTAGAAATTAGTGAGACGACTGCCACTATTTTGGAAGTCAAGAAATTTTTTACTAAAAGGAACATCATTGATCAATTGGAGGAACGATGTGAAACATTAGAGTTAGGAGTGAATAGGTTTTGCAATAGAATTGAAACATTAATACAGAAAGGATTACCTTGTGTATATGTGATAAATGATAAATTGATCACTTAGGAAGATTATTTTATGAAGATGAAGGAAATGGCCAGAAGCAATGTCAAGTTCAGTGGCATAAAACGTAGTATGATAGTCAGAGCATTTTTATAAACCGTGGAAAATGACTTCTACATCCAGAATGAGCTAAAACATGTTTTTACAGTGAAGCCAACTTTTGCAAAATATATTGAGGTTGATGAGATTTACCAGAGGGAAACTAAATTAACCATACTAGATGAAAAAATGTGGGAAAAACTTTGTGATTTACTAGATTAAAGGGTAATTCGGATGCAGTAAAAACAAAAGCTAGCACAACAACCAGCACAACATCTAGCACATCAGTGCAACATAGTTTTGAGGTTGATTAATCAATCGAATCCACCAAAACAGAGCCACCTTCCCCATTGCAGTTGTCTACATTTCCTATTTTTCTGCAAAAGGTAAATTGTATTGTTTAGAATAAGGCTAATAATACATTTTCGGTTGAGACGATGATTTTGTTATGATTTTGTAATTATTTTCATAAATAATTCATTGTTTGAAGTATTACGGGTTGATTTCTGAATATAATTTCCTCTATAAATTGTAATTTTTGAAGTTTCTAGAAGCATCAATAATACATGGAAATTTTCATAGTATTCATGTGGTGTACAAAATGGTGATTTGTTTCTTCAGTTTATGAGTTTAAACATTGTTTTCCTTTCTTTGTTATTTCTGAAAATCTTAATTACTGAATAGAAACTGTGATGAATAAGACATGTTACATATATCACCCTATTCTGGTTGTTATTAATTTTCATGTTTTTAATTGAAGTCAAATTAAGGAATTCTTAATTGCTCCTTAATTTCTTTTGAATCTTACATTTCTTCTCTCTCATAATCCATTTAAATTTATGAAAGATCCAATTAGTGCAACCTATATTTCCCTGTGAAACTTCTCTAAAATTTCATGCCAAATCCAAGTAAATATTCAGACTCCATAGCCCAATGGAATTATAGCAATTAAATTAACCAAACCATTCAATCAAAACAACCATCACAGTCATAACTAGCCTAAAATTCACATAAAACAAACCTAAATTTTACAAAGAGATCCTTCTCTGAAGCTGGCAAGGCTAGATCCCAAGTTCCAAAGTGGTTTTGATGTTGTCCTATGTGTTTACTCCCTCAACCTTAGAAAGATAGAACGACAATATGGTGGCGACCATACTGGGGATTGTAGGAATTTATAGGGTAAGTTCCTTAGGAAAAACACCAAAGGACACTGCTCACAGAAAAATCACAAATCGATACACCAGTATTATTAACGTGATTAAAACCTTAAAAGAGGAAAACAATCCATGACTTGAGCTAATGCAACCACTTCAAGAAATTTATTAATAAAAGAATGAAAATTTACATAAGATTCTCTCATCAATGATTACCCTACAAATGACCCTTCATGCTCTTTAAATAGAGATCATGGACCAACTGGGTGTTAACCCATGGATCAAGTGTCGGTAATACCGAGGAGAGAATGAACTGTCAGATCACTTCATGTCTAGAACATATCATGATCGTCATATTTTAAGTTACAAAAGTAGATAGTAAAGAAACACACTTTACCTAACTCTACACTAGACCAAGTTACACTTAACTATTTCCTATGTGTCGAAATATCCTAACATCTCCCCTTAACAATGACTTGGGATAGGATTGAAGGATGTACAAATATGACACTAGGAGAAGGAAGGAGGCATTAGAGCCTATCCCCCCTTAGTGACAACTTCTTGAACTCCAACCATAAATCGAAGTTTAGTAAACTTCACCTATGTGAGAGACTTTGTAATGATGTTCTCAATTTGATCATCTGTTGAGCAATATTGCACTTCAAGAAGATGGTCATGAATGAACTTTCTAATGAAGTGTATGTGCAGTTCAATGTGTTTTTTGCACTGATGTTGGGCTGGATATTTGCATAGTTGAATGGAACTTTTATTATCACACCAAAGTGTAGTCGAATGCTGATGTTGAAAGCCAAACTCCGCCAGGATCTGATGAAGCCACAATGCTTCCTTATTAGCTTGTATGGCACCATGATAATTTGTTTCTGCTGAAGAAAGAGAAATGATATTTTGTTTCTTGCAAGCCCGTGTAATAGGTCCTAAACCAAGAGTGAACACATAACCTGCAATAGACTTCCAATCATCAGGGTCACCAGCCCAATCGGAATCAGTGAAACCAACCAATAGAGGAGATGCTTCTGCACTGTAATGAACGCCAAACTGAACTATACCTTGAACATAATAAAGTATTCTTTTAGCTTCTTTCGAATGAATTTCATGTGGTTTTTGCATAAACCGAGCAATAAGGAAAACAACAAAGGAAAGGTTAGGATGAGTATGGGTTAGATACAAAAGTTTTCCTACCAGTTAATGGTATAAGGTAGCATTAACTTCAGGGGAAGTACAAGTGATTGAAAGTTTGGCTCCATAATGAAAGGGAGAAGGGGATGGCTTACAGTCTTCCAGGTGAAAATGGAGTAGAAGATCACAGGCATACCTGACTGGGAAAGGGAAATACCTTCCTTGGATTGCAAGACTTGAAGACCAAGAAAATAATGCAAGTGTCCTAATTCTATCATTTCAAACTTCTTTTTAAGGCTAGATTTCACATGGTTTATAAGGTTGGGATCACTAATAGTAAGGATAAGATCATCAACATAAAGAACAAGAATGATAAGAGACTTGCCCACTTTCTTGGTGTAGATAGTATTATCAGAATGACACCTAGAAAAGCCAGTTTCTAAAAGAAATCTATCCATTTTGTATGCCAAGCCCGAGGGCTTGCTTGAGACATAAAGGATTTCTTAAGCGCCATACCTAAAGGTTGATGTTCTCTTTTGTATTAAATCCAGTAGGTGTTCCATATAGATTTCTTCATGCAAGTCCCCATGCAAGAAGACAGATTTAACATCCATCTGATGGACTTCCCATTTGAAAGAGGTAGCAAGGGAAAGAACAAGGTAGATAGAGTTCATTTTGGCAATAGTGGATAAAGTTTCAGTATAGTCAATGCCTTTAACTTGTGAAAAACCCTTAGCAACAAGATGAGCTTTATGTTTATAAACTTCTCCATCTGGTCCATACTTGGTTCTATAAACCCATTTGCATCTAACAATTTTTCGTCCCTTTTCAAGAGGAACAAGATCCCATGTATCATTTTCCAATAACCAATGATATTCTTAATTCAAAGCTACAACCCAATATGGATGGCCTGAAGCTTCTGCAAAGGTCTCAAGATCATAATTCGCTAAATCTTGAGCCAGTAAAGAAGAGGCTCTATCTAACTGAGAATGTGTACATCTTGATTTGTAGGATCACATGCAAGAGCACCTGTTGCATCTCGAGTAGCATGGACCCATTTTGGAAACTAAGGAGCTGAAGGAGGATCCTGAGAAGGTGGGGGAGGATTGTCATCCTCACTGTCATCATTTGAAGAAGAAATATTTTCAGAAGTAGAAGGGATACAGAGAGGTGGCACATCTGCCGAGCTAGGCTCGTAGGCTGATATATTTTCAGCAAACTTTACATCTCTTCTAATGATAACATTTTTGGACTTAAGTGGAATAAGTCTATATCCTTTGGCATCTTCAAAATATCCAACAAAAATACATTTTTCACTCTTAAGTTCTAAATCTTTATGTTTCTCATCTGGAATATGGGCCCATGCTTCACTTCCAAAAACACGAAAGTGACTTACATAAGGCTTAATTGAGTTCCATGCTTCTTCTAGAGTGATATTTTTTAAACCTTAGTAGGAGTGCGATTTACTATGTAATTTGCACAGTTCATTGCTTCTGCCCAAAAATTAAAACTAAGTGTTTTGTATTGAAGAATACAATTAGCCGTTTCTTTTAAGGTGTGATTCTTACTTTCAGCTACACCATTTTGTTGTGGAGTATATGGAACATTATGTTGCATTTGAATTCCATTCTCAATGTAAAAGTTGATGAATTTGTTGTTAACATATTCTTCGCCATTATCAGATCTTAGCTCAAGAATTTCTGGTCCAGATTATTTTTCAACAAAGGCCTTAATGGCCAAGAACATGTTAAATACTCCACTCTTGATTTTTAATAAGTATACCCAAGTGCATCTGGAGAAATCATCAATGAAAGTTAATAAATACTTGTTGCCACAGAATGAAACAACTGGAAGTGGACCACATAAATCACTATGCACAAGCTATAAAGGGGTTGAGGCGTGCCAAAAGGCACGTTTTTCAAAACTATCCCAATGATGTTTTTCTACTACACATCCGAAACAAACACCATCTCTGCAAGGTACCATTGGAAGACCTATCACCATATTTTCTTTACATAGATTCTGAAGGGAGTGATAGTTTAATTGACCAAATCGCTCATGCCAAAGTTTGCTCACTTCATCATTATGAGCAACAAATATCGAGGGACGATTTGATGACCCAAATTTGTTACACTTATACAACCTTTTAGAATCATCAGTAATTCCAGTAGCTAAAATCTATCTGGGATCTCTTATGTCCTTAATTACAACATCATGAGGTGAAAATTCAATGATTTTACCTTCACCTGAATGAGTTATTTGATATATAGATAGAAGGTTGCAGGATAATGTTGGAATACATAATACATCATTAAATTTACCATTGCCTAGATGAACACTTCCAGTCCCTACAACACTAAGAGATCTATCATCACCAACATATATATTTTTTGTATTACAATCATTTAAAGAAGAAACCATGTCTTTGTTTTTGGCCATGTGATAAGAAGCTCCAGAATCAATGAGCAACTCATGAGAATTAGAAGAAGAAGATACTTTTAGTGCATAACTAGACGGAGATGCTTGACAACAACATGTAGAAAGTTCTATTCCTGAAGATGAAGTTGAATTTGAAGAGTGATCCAAATGGATGTTATGCTTCTTCATTGTTGCTTCCAAGGCTTCCATCTTCTTAAAGAATTTGGATTCTAAGTGGCCATATGGATTACAAAAGTGGCAATGTCTATCAGTCTTCTTCCCTTTGTTTTTATTTTCCTTATCATTTTGTTGAAATGATTTTTCATTTTGAGACTGAAATTGCTTAGGACCCTTGTTTGGTTTAGGACCATTCTTTTTAGGATATTGCTTCTTAGGATTCTTTTAATTTGGTTGTTATTGGGTAGCTAAGGCTTTCTTAGAAGAGTTTCCAAGATTAAAAAGACTAAGATATAAGAGATTTTCTTGTTCTCTTATTAGAGAATCATAAAAGGGATCAAAAGAGGGGGACTTGTAGCCTTGTCCTTGAGAAATAAAGGATTCTCTAGTAGAATGGAAGGTGGAAACAAACATAGAGTAGGCTGGTCCGAACTTAGTAAGAATGGAATAGATAAGGCTACCATCTTCTTTCTTAACCTTAACACCTTCCAAGGGAAGTCTAAGGGTCTTGAACTTGGACAAAAAATCTTCAATGGAAGAAAAATTATTGGGGTCCAATGTAAGCAACTCATTTTCAATTTTATGGGCTCTAATTTCATTTTTAATTCCAAAAACTTTAGTGATTTGTTTCGTTGCTTCATTAGGAGTATCAAGTTTTGTAATATGGAATCTAAGGTTTGGAGAAATAGACATTCCTAGCAACCCACGTGCTTGATCTTGTCTATTTCCCCATTTAGTTGCCTTATCTTCATCTTGAGGTTTGGTTTCTTGGCCTAAGGCTATTCTCTAAAGACATTTACTTCTAAGTAAATCACAATGTAGGACCACCATTGGAAGTAGTTGGTGCTGTCAAGAATAACTTGGCATAGATTTTCCATTTTAACAGAAAATGAAGCTGTAGATGTTGAAACTAAGTGTTCTAATGGAAATATCTCTAAAAACTAGGTTGATTAAAAAAAGGCAGCTCTAAAAACGGCTTCCGGATGAAGAAGTTATGGATTTTTGAAGAAAAGTTGTTGAAGATGTCGACGAAGTGCGTGAATGTGCAAAAATGAATGATAATGTTATATTTAAAAAAAATCTCTCCCCCCGCTTCCAAACTTAATTTAATTAGCTCACTTTAAAAAAAAAATATTATGTGACTCACTTTTATAAATAAGCGAAAGTCACTTTTACAATGGTACTTTATGAGTTACCCACTAAATTGTAACTTAAATAAAAGATAAGTGAATTATAAGTGACTCTCTTTTCATAATTGGTGAGAACACTTTTACATAAAGTAACTTTAAAACATAAGCTACATGTGCGTTTTGAAAACGTTAACTCAACAAAAATAAAGACTTGAGCTCAAGACCTCTATTCTCATAAAGTAACTTTGGATGAAGTGAGCTAATTTAAAATATTAGTAATTTTTGGAAAAGAGAAAGTGGATTTTTTAATTTTTAATTTTTTATTTTTTTAGTCACTAAAGCTTTGGGGTGCATGCTTACTTGAAAAAGCACTTTTTTTTCTTACAAAACAAAAACCACAAAACCCAAAACAAACGTGAAAAAAAAAAAACAAACCTTACAAATGGAAGTTAGCTTTAGGTGGAAAGTAAATATTTTCCTCAATGTTTCTAATTTTCCGAGATCACACTAAGGTGCGACGTAAAAGAGCATACACATGAGAAAAATCCTTCCTTTCTATTTTTGATTTTCCCAGATTCCACAGAGTCACGAGGAAAAGAGCATACGCAGAAATGAAAGATATAGATCTGGTAATAAAAAAAATAGAGAGCTAAATAAACCGAAATAAACAGAGAGATGAATAGCTAGAACTGCAAATAAAGACTGTATACCTCCAGATCTTAAAAATGACGTATCTAGGGCTATCAGAAACCTTTTCGCATGAAACGAAAGGGTTTCCTCACTGGAACAGATGCTCCTTACACAATAGAGCAGTCCTATCGACCTGAAAGCAGTCAGAAATAGTAGATCTTGGAAACGACAGCCGGATGCAGTTGTACCGACTTCAGATTTGGATCACCAATGGATGCAGCCCTCAAATAGCTATAATACCATGTAGGAATTTACAGGGTAATTTCCTCAGACAGGACACCAAATGACACCACTCAGAAACAGATCACAGATAAATACACCAACATTCTTGACATGGTTAAAACCCTCAAAAAGGGAAATAGTCCACGGCTTGAGCCAACGCAGCCACTTCAGGAAATTTATTAATAAAAGAATGAAAATATACATAAGCTTCTCTCATCAATGGTTACCCTACAAATGACTCTCCGTGCTCTTTAAATAGAGATCATGGACCAATCAGGTGTTAAGCCACAAATCAAGTGTCGGTAATACCAAGGAGAGAATTAACCATCAGATCACTTCATGTCTAGAACATATCATGACCATCGGATTGTAAGTTACAAATGTACATAGTAAAGAAACACACTTTACCTAACTTTAGAGTAGACCAAGTTATACTTAACTATTTCCTATGTGTTAGAATATCCTAAAAGGGATGAATACATTTTAGATAGAAAATAATTATTCCCTGGTAGTTAATCAATATTTCAATAAAAAAAATGTTATATCACCATGAAATACTTGATTTGAGGTTGTAATCTTGTATATATTGAGTGTATTTTTTATTTTAATGTTATTGCATGTGTGATGAATTTTAATAGATCTAGCTCCTAAAAGAATTTTCACTAGAGCTCACCCTGATCCTAACCCTGCTGAATGTGTAGATAATCCAAAGAAATTGGTGAGAAAGAAAATTCTTACAAAAAGTGAGGGTAGTAATAGTCCTTTGTCTAGGTTTAATTCTTTTCCTCAGAACAATCCTTTGTCTGGGTCTAATTTTCTTCCTAAGAAGTTTGAAACTATTCAAGGCATAAAGTTTAATTTTTCTTTCCAGCATATTTTGTTTTGGACAAAGTCTGAAAGCTTTGTTAATTAGACTGTCATTGATCAAGCTTTACTAAAACCATATATACCCCAAGCTTAACCTCCCGAATTATATCGTGATCTAGAATACCTACAACAATTTGATAAATTTCAGGGTTTAGTCTTAGTTTTGGACCAAGCCATTGAAGAAGCTTATATTCAACAATTGGTTGAATTTTCAGCTTTATCATTTGAAGTAGCTTCTTTTTCCACCCAATCTTCCCAATCTGTTAATATACAACCCCCTAGTCCTACTCATTCTATAGTATCTACTTTTTCACCTGTAATATCTCAGACTGTTATTCCTACTATCCATGTAGTTATCACAACTACAATTATCACAGGTCCATCTTCCATTCAATCTCTCATACCATCTATGGTAGGTTGGTATGCACCTTTGGTGTTACCAAGGCAGCTGAATGCTATGCCTGGAGATTATCAATCTAAAATTTTTACCTTTGATAACTATGGTTCTCATACTTCTCATCAACATGTGGATAGAACGAATGATGTTTTTGAGCTTCAGGAAGTAGATGAGGCTGATGTAAAAATGATATTTTTTGCTCAAAGTTGAGGAGGGGTTGTGAAAAAATGGTTTAGGAGTTTACCTATAGGAAGCATAGCCAACCTTGATGGATTCCATCAAACTATCTTAGCTAGATGGGAAATCAAGAAAAATCCACTTCAACTCTTGAGTGAATACAAAATACTGAAAGTAAAGACAAATGAAACTGTGGAGGAATACTATGAACAGTTTAATATTGTTTACAATGCAATTCCAATGGACATCATACCCTCCCCTGGCCTAGCTTTAAATGATTTTCCTGATGGTTTTGATATAGACATTGAATATCAACTTAGAGAGAGGGACCTGGAAACTTTGGAAGAAATACAAACCAATGTTGTAAAAGTTGAATCTAACATCTTATCCAAGAAGGCCAAACTAAAATATGAACACAAGGTTACCATTGAAGAAGAGTCTTCCACTTCTGCCTCTGATCATAAAATTGATAACCTAGTGAGGGTAGTGGAAAATATTATGCAAATAGTAAACGTAAATGATCAAGCTCAAATGAGAGAAAACCAAAATGCTCCTCAAAATAGAAACAAAAATTCATAAGGAATGTTCCCTAAATCAAATAATGAGAACAAAAGGGGCTAGACCAGTAGGTTTGGCCTCATTTTTAGGAAAAATATATTGATGATGAGGGTGATATTATTGAAGATTTAGATGACATTCAAATAAATACGATGGGAATAAATGATGATGAAATTGTTTTTGTCACTCAAGATGAGCAAGAAATTTTCCTCCTAACTTAAACTTACCTTGACTTCGAGGAATCAGATGAATATCAACAAGGTTTTTAAAATGCCATCATGGAAGTCCATAGTAAGTATAACCATAGGAGAAAAATAAATGTAGACACTCTCAACATCAAAAACTCTAAGAATCTTGCTAAAAAATCCTCTGAAACAGATCCTAGGAAATCCACAGATAGTTTTCCTCAGAAGACTATTGATAATTATGATGAAAAGATAATAGAAACTCCTACCAAAAAGATAGTTGAAAGTGTTTCTAAAACTACTCAAATTGATATTCCAACCATAAGTCATCGAAAAGAGACTCTATCAAAAGAAATTACAGATCAATTTGATATTCCTAACCTGATTAAGATTCAAACATCATTCAACATTGAGAATAATTAGAAACCCTGAAAATTCCTATTCCACTAACAGATTTAATGAACAACAATATGTATAGACCTCAAGTGATGAAGGATCTAAACATATGGGAAAACACAAACTTTGTAAATCTGAATGATGACCATCCCGAACTTTTATTTGGGCTACAAGTTGAGGGAAAACCACAGGAAGGAGGAGTTCCTCCATTCTATGTTAGCCTAAATATTCATGATAATATTTTCCATAATGATATGTTAGATTTAGGTGCTTCCCACAATTTAATGCCTAAAGTTGTAATGGAGAAGCTAGGACTTGACATTACCATACCTTATAAATAATTGTATTCCTTTGATTCCAACAAAGTAAGATGTCTAGGTCTTATCAAAGACATGTGTTACTTTAGCTCAAATCCCAGCGAAAAGTCTAGTAATGGACATAGTGGTTGCAAATATTCCCCCTAAGTATGGCATGTTATTATCACGCTCATGGGGAGTGAAATTACAATGTACCCTACAGATGGTTATGATATTTTCCACCATACGAGTTTTTGGTAAGAAAAGGAGATTATATAGGGAAAATTTGATGAAATTCATGGTGAGTAGTTAAGATAAGCCTCACAACTATCCTCTTTACTCTGTCCACTCAAATTTAGACTCTTTAATTCTTTATAATGATGGATACATCAACACTTAGGTGATCAAAGAAAAAACCCATATTTCTAAAAGAGATCCAAACTAAACAAAAATAATAGAACCAAACAATTTTTTTGAACCTCTGTGGAGCACGAGCATTGATGGCTCTTATAGCAAAGATGGTTTTGGAGTAGGAGTGTGGGTGGTAAACACATGAAACAATCATGATGAAGGTCATTCAAACAAGCTCAATTTTCAATGTACCAATAACATAGTCGAGTATGAAGCCCTTATATTAGGATTGTAATTGTTAAAAAAATTGGGTGCCAAGAGCATCTCCATTCAAGGGGATGCTGAGTTAATTATAGAAAACATTTAGGAGTATTCAGCTAAACACCTTAAGATGAGAGCATATAGAAATGATGTGCTCAATTTTCTAAAGAGTTTTTTTGAACATGACCTTTCTGCAATTCTTAGAAAATTGCAAATAGTTTGGATTTTTTGGCCATCTCCTGCAAAATGCCTTACCCTAATCGACAGTATACATTGGAAGTAAAACATCAACCAACTAGATAACATGAAGTATTGGCAAGTGTTTGGCAATGATAAACAAATTGAAAATTTTATGCAATCTAAGGATGAATTTGAAGATAATAGTATAGAATTGGTATCTGAATTAGAAAATCAAATAGTTGTACATTCTAATCTAGAAAGGAATTTATAAAAATCAAATGTAAAAATACACATAAATAAATAAGAATTGCTTGAGATAGATCCAGAAAAAAGAATAGTTTGAAACACTTTAGTTAAAGGATAACATTTTACCTAGAGGTCTAGTTCCACTGGAAGAATGATTTTATTTCAATAATGTGGCTAAGAATCCTAAGATTGAGCCCATAAGAGCAACAGTAGAATATTGCAACACAGGGAGTGAAAAATATCCTAAAATCATAAAACTGTCCAAATCACTCCCAACTGCCAAAAAGAAAAAATACATTGCTTTATTCAAGGAATTCAATGATGTTTTTACCTGGAGCTATAAAGATCTAAAAAATTATGATACAGAGATTATACAACATAAAATTCCAATTAAAGAGGATCAGACACCATTAAAAAAAAAAAATTCTAAGAATAAATCCAGTGTTGATACCTTTAGTCAAGAAAGAAATTAAAAGAAAGTATGACTCTAAAATCATAGTTCCTCTTAAATACTTTAAATGGGTTTCCAACATAGTGCTGACAAGGAAGAAAACTAGTGAAATCAGATTATCCATAGATTTTTGAAACCTTAATAAATTTTCCTTAAAAGAAAACTACCCATTACCAAAAATGGATCATATTCTACAGAAGGTAGTTGGATCTTCTAGGATTTCTTTATTATATGGTTTCTCAGGTTATAATCAAGTTTTAGTTCACCATGATGATCAAGATAAAACAACCTTTACTACTCCATGGGGTACCTTCATGTATGTGAAGATGCCTTTTGGGTTAATGAATGTTGGAGCCACATTTCAAAGAGCAATGGATATTATTGTTGCTAATGACATTGGCAAGTTTATTGTGATTTATCTAGATGACATTACTTTTTATTCCAAAACTGATGAAGAACATTTGTTACATCTGAGAAGAGTATTTGAGAAATACAGAAGGTTTGGGATTTCAATAAATCATAAGGAAACATTGTTTGGCCTTGAAGAGGGAAAATGTCTTGGTCATATCATCTCTAAGGAAGGTATAAAAATTGATCCTAAAAGGATTGATGCCATTCTGAAAATTAACCATCCTAGAAACATTAAGGAACTTCAACCATTTATTGGCATAATAAACTTCCTAAGAAGTTTCATCCGTAACCTTGCAGAACTTCTCAGAAACATGACAAATATGCTGAAAGAAGACTCAGGAATCATATGGAATATTGAGGCTAGGAAATCATTTGATCAAGTTAAACAAGCATGTACAAAAGCACCGATACTAATCAGTCCAGATTTCACTAAGGATTTTATAATCTTTTCATTTTCTTCTAAACACATTTTTGTGGTTTTCATTTTATAGAAAAAAACGATGGATTTGAACAGACAATTGCTTTCTTCAGGAAGGATTTAAGGGATGTTGCACTCAAATATAATATAATGGAAAAACAAGTCTTGGCATTACTAAAAGAAATCAAAGATTTCAGGGTCTATATCCTCCATGCTCACATAATTTCTTATGTACCAAATGTTGTGGTTAAAGATATTTTAACCCAAAATGGACCAGATGGTAAAAGAGGAAAATGGATTGCAATCATTCTTGAGTATGACATGGAAATAAAGCCCACCAGGCTTATAAAAGGACAACGGTTAGCCAAATTTATGGCTAAATCAAACTTTAATGCATTGGATATCAACTTTTTAGTTGCATTAGATGATAAAGAGGAGAAGGTGACTCCACAATTAGATGAGGCTTTTATGATCTCACCCAAGTATGCAAACCTCATTTTGGCTTTATTCAATTTAAATGCTCCTCCTGGTTTAACTAAGACAAAGGTTAGAATTCTAAAGATAAAAGTAGTGAAATTTTGCATCATAGATAATATTTTATATTGGAAATATGCTGGTGGTGTTTTCATAAAATGTCTATTGAAAGATGATGCAGAAAGAACAATGTAGGAATTCGATGAAGATGATTGCGGTGGACATATATACTAGAAAACCATTGTTAATAAGATCGTTACAGTTGGTTTCTACTCACCTACCATTTTCCCTGATTTTCATAAGAAGGTAACCTCTTGCCACAAATGCCAAATATTTGAGGGAAAAAAGAAAACTTTTTCCTTTGCCTCTAAAACCCATATCTGTTGAAAGTCCTTTCCAGCAATCGGGATTGGATTTCATTGGAGAAATATATCCACCATCCTTTTCCCAACAAAAATGGATCCTCACAACTACTGAGTACTTCACCAAATGGATTGAGGCCACACCTTCCAAACTGCCTACTAATGCTGTTATTATCAAATTTCTAAAAACCAAGATCCTGTCTAGATTTGTATGCCCAACAAGCTCATTATAGATAATTCTACAACAATGAAATCCAAGAAAATGATAGAATTCTGCAATAAGTATCATATTAAGTAACATTATTAAAAAGATGTTAGAATAGAATAAAAAGTCATGACACAACAAATTGATAAATGCACTTTGGGCTGATAGGCTCACAACAAAGAAATCAATTGGCATGTCACCTTACCAACTGGTTTATGGGATGGAAGTTTTTTTTCCATCCTCATTGGGAATTTCAGATATGAAGATAATTCAGGAATTGCAGGTTGATCCTAATGACATCCAAAGGAGGATTGACCAGACTATTCAGTTGCAGCAATCCAGGGAAGAAGTCTATAATAAAGCTCCAGTCATCCAAGAGAATATAAAAATATTTTTGATAGAAGAAATAAAGTAGATGATTTCACTTTGGATGATAGAGTTTTAAAGTGGGATCCTAGAAGAGAGGACAACATAAAGCATGGAAAATTTTACAATCTATGGACAAGAACTTATATCATTGATGCTTTAAGAGGACACAATGCATTCTTTCTCAAGCATATAGATGGAACAGAAATGCCCAGTCCACCTATGAATGGAAAAATGCTAAAGCACTATTTCTCTTAGCAATACAAGTTTTCAAGCATCAAATCATTGTAAATATAATTGTATTTATTATTTTGATTAGGTGACCTATTGATAGAAGTTGAAGCCCGCAGAGAGGGCCCTGAGCTTCCATTGATATGTTTCCATAATTACTTCTACAACAAAAGAAATCAGGGGTGGATATTGCTGAAATGGAACACTCAAGGCTACTGATCAAATGTTCTTAGCACCTCACAGGAATATTATATTGTAAATAATTTTCAATCTGTGAATGATTTCCAAATAAAAGAAAACTAGAATAAAAATTAAAAGAGCGTATAAACAAAAAAAGAAAGACGAAGAACAAAAATATTGAAAAAGAATAAAAGATATAACCCCATCAAAAGAAAAACAAAAATAAATAATAGTGGAAGTGTTGAAATTCTAAATGCCACTACTAACAGATAGATTTCTTCATCATTGATAAATAAAGGTTTTGTGCAGCTTGTTTAAAATGCCACAATGACTAGTTATTTTATTTAATACTACAGTATAATCATAATTAAACATCTTTAAAATTTTGTAAATTAGACTAGAGAATAAATATTTTCCAAATAGTTTAATCTTGGTAAATCTGTAGTTAGGTAGAAAATGGCATTGATTCAACTATTTAATCTGAATCAATAGGATAAATAAGTGATAAGATTCATATAGTTTTTCCTTTTTCATAAAAGAAAACAATGCAGGTTTGCTAGTCTAACTGCAACCCCTTAGAAGAATCAAAATGTTAGTTTAGTTAAAGGGTAGGTAGAAATAATTTAGTTTTATAAATATATGCCTATGTTCCTTTTATCCTAAGTTTAGTAACATTGTAAAAAGGACACGATGGGATAAAGTATTTTTACATGTTTTTTTTTTTTTAATTTCTAACCTTCATCCTAACTCCAAAAGAAAGAAATAAAGGTGCATATGGACAAAGTTCTTTTTCCGTATCAAGTTAATCGATGCTGCTGTCAAAGCATCAAGAAGATCATCTGCCCCTCATGATCCATGACCCTCATTTTCTTTCGTCCCCACTCTCCATTTTACCTTTACCATCGGGGCAAGGGAGTAGGTATGAAAAGGCAATTTTCCCCTGCTAGGCCCATCCTTACATGTCACCTTCTCATCATTTTGAACCGACCCCAGCCAATACTGCTTACCACTCTATACTCCCTCCAAACCTGCCTTCCCCTCATCCTCTTACCATGTACCTACTTTGTCACCTTCCCACTCATCTCCTGCCACGTCACCTCGTTGTTGCCCAATTAATTGCTCTCTTGGAAAAAATAATCATTCAACATTCAATTTGCCTTTCTGGTAACCGTTCAAACTTAACGGTCACATGCCACCTCCAACAGAACTTCCCAGCGTTGTTTAAAATCTTTCGAACCGTCGCCTTTCTCTCTTTCACTGCTCATTCTATATAATTCATAGTTTTGATAAGAAATCATCTTCATAGTGTTGCAATGAGACTAGATCATAATTGACAACCCTCTATTTCCTTCCCTAGCAACTCATTGCTTCAAACTTTTCCTGGTAAGCTATCTTGTCACTTACTATTACTTTTATCTGATCTAATCATGCCTCTAAAGAGAAAAACCCAGGATAAACATGTCAATCCATTAATCCCTCCCTCCATATTTTAGATCACATTACTTTCCCTGACAGGGATTATCGGATTAGTGAAACCCAGTGTGACTGTGAGTTTTTAGAGCTATACTATTGGTTGGAGGACAAGTATGCAGACAAAACTGATGAAATTGGACTCTAAGAATCCAATCTTCCTCATTATATCTTCCATGTGACATTCCAAGCCCCTAAATTCACTACAAAATGTCAAGCCTGTTATGTCCCTGGCCAAAGAGTTATTATGGCCCCATCTGGTGACGTGCTATTTACAATTACCGGCCAATCCATGAACCAGATGATGATGTCTCCCCCTATGGAAAATAGTGCCCCTTTCTCCTTAGAAGCCTTCACTCAACTTTATCAGAAGATTGATTTTGCTACAAGATCCAAAATGTTTGAGATCTTCCTGCCTAAAAATGCCCAATTACCCAAGATGAACCCTCCATACCCTTCCTCTATCTTCCCTAATTAGCTAAACAAAATATATCCATAATTTCATAAATTTTGGGTTATTATTTTGATCAGTGGGTAGATGAGCCCATTCTAGGTTTCCTTTCCATATTTTCCACAAACAGTAGACCATCCATTTTATTCAATTTCAGTGAATTCTTGGCTGATAGCATTCATGAACAGTTTCTAAAATTTCCAACAGAGAAGGTGTTTAATTATGCTTACATTTTAATCTACAAATTCCTTTATTATCAAGTAGACAAGTTTAGTTTTTCTATGTAGAAGTTATATGATGAAGGAAACTGGCAACCCGTGATTTTTTGGACTGCATTGGTCATGAAGGAGCAACAAGAATTCTCATACAAACAATTTATTGAAGATTTTGTTCACCCAACAATGAACATCCTAAACAACTCAATACAGCCCAGAATCAATGAATATATCGAAAGAATTTTACATCTAATAGATCAAGGGAAGGGTGTATAGTGGTATTTATAGCAAAACTACACAGAAATCAGAGTTTATGGATGCGAATTGGCACCATAAAGACTCCCTAAATACCTCCCCATGAGTATTTTTTCCTTGGAATACATCATACAAATGTTAAATTCTGATGACATTCATTTTTTGGTGGCAAATAAGAAGTCACAGTTTCGCACAAAGATACAGGTGGGCCCATTCATATGCAATACAAGGACAATAGGAGAAGCAGCAGACAAACTTCTTAAAGAGATGAAAATTTAGCTTGATTTTTACATGGTCTTATGACCCTTGGGGTATCATTTCCAAGATAAGAGCAGAAAACAAAACTACTCCCCACATCCATACCTCAATGCCTGAGATAGAAAAGTATACAAATTAGTTGGAATAGACAGAGAATACTTTGTGGGAAGCTGAAGAAGAACCTTTTTCTACTTCAAGTTTACAGACTCCCACTCCTTAAGAGAAAATTAGTAAAAGACAAAGAGAGGCGAGATCATCATCAATAACAGGTAGTGAGGCCAAAGAGTTCAAGATCAGTTTTGGAAAAAGGGAAAAATTGACTCTTAGGATAAATGTTGAAAAGGAGACAAAAGATCATGCTGCCATTATAATTATAGATTCACCATCTACAAGAAGAAAATTTGTTACATCTACTATTGGAACTTCAACATCACAAGGTCAAAAGGAAACAGAGCTAGATTCACAGAATTTCTAAGGAGAGAAGGAGAAGATTGTTTTTGATAAGTACAAAGAGATTAAACTTAAGAATGATAATCTTAAGAGCAGTACCTACAATCACTTTTGGAAGTAGAACTCCAACTCAAAGAGTTTATTGTTATCATTTTTTGACACAGAGCATTGAAATATGTAGATGGCCTTTCTTGAGACCCAAATTCCACATCCAAAACATTAGCAGACTACAAGAGTACTACATTTGAGTTCAGCACCAAAGATATCCATCCAATTGATCAAATAGAGATGCATAAGAAGACTGGTGAGATGATTTCTTCTACATTAACTAATAGTACAATGTCATTGTCCAATTTGCAGGTTTCATTCACCAACATTCAGTATCAGTTGAAAATGGAAAAGGTATCCTCCTTAGCAAAGGATAATAGGATCAAATATTTGGAATATTTGGTAATCAAGATAAGATATGATCCTAAATATATACATGCTGCAGAGGAGAACATCAAGAAGAAAAATCTGGATATTGCAACATTGAGAAAGAAACTAAAACTGCTAGCCACAGAGGATCCCCTAACCAAAGACATTGAAGAGGATGAAACACGAAAGTCTGATATGATGAAGCCAACTATAGAGAAGAACATATAGATCATGCAGATGGAGGCATAAATAGAATAGATGATAAAAGAGACAGAACGGAGTTAGAATATGGCCATAGTCCCCATAGATGCCATACCCATCACTCAGCTCCCAAAAATAGGAACAACCATTGTAGCTACTTCTTCCACTCATACTGCGAGTGTTGAACAAGTGACAAAGACACTGGAGAACATGTCAATCTAGTGAGAAGAGATCAAGACATTTCATGGGAATCTCAAAGCTCTAGAATAAAAGAAAGCCAAAGTTGAAGCTTTTCGTCTTACTAAAGTGAAAAAATCACAGAAGCTTCTCTCTGAAGTGCAAAAATCACAAAGACTGTTAGAGAGATTTCAGAAAGTAGAAAAGGATACATCAATTGGTCATACCTTGGCCCAAGGCAAGGAAACTATTTGGATGGGTATTCTGGACTCTATGAATGAGATTTGGCCATCCTATCCAAATCATTTTCGAATAGAAATAATTGATAAAAAAAGGCCATAGAAAACATTGTTTAGGTAAGGGAGAATTTGGGAGATATGCCCACAAAAGCCTCCAAAATTATCAAATTCTTGAATTCAAAGAACAAATATGAACTCAAGAATTAGGAATTAGTGACAGGATTGACACTATTTTGGAAATCAAGAAAGTTTTCACTAAAAGGAACATCATTGATCAATTGGAGGAAGATGTGAAACAGTAGAGCTAGGAGTGAAAAAGTTTTGCACCAAAATTGAAACATTAATCCATAAAGGACATCCCAGCGTATATGTGATAAATGATAAAATGATCACTTAGGAAGATTATATTCTGAAGATGAAGGAAATGGCTAGAAGTAGTGTCAAGTTCAGTGGCATAAAAGGCAGTGTGATAGCCAAAGAATGTTTAGAAACCATGGAAAATGACTTCTACGTCCAGAATGAGGCAAAACATGTTTTTACAATTAAGCTAACTTTTTCAAAATATATTGAGGTTGATGAGATTTATTGGAGGGTAATTAAATGAACCATACCATATGAAAAAAGGTGGGAATAACTTTGTGATTTACTGGATTAAAGGGTAATTTGGATGCAATAAAAACAATAACTAGCACAAAAACTAGCACGATAGCTAGCACATCAATGCAACACAGTTTTGAGGCCGATTCATCAACTGAATCCACCAAAATAGAGTCACCTTCCCATGCAGTTGTCTACCTTGCCTATTTTTCTGCAAAGATAAATTATATTGTTTAGAATAAGGCGAATAATACACTGTCGGTTGAGACAACAATTTTGTAATGATTTTGTAATTATTTGCATAAATACTTCATTGTTTGAAGTATTAAGGGTTGATTTCTAAATATAATTTCGTCTGCAAATTGTAATTTTTGAAGTTTCTGGAAGAATCAATAATACAATGACATTTTCACAGGATTCATGTGGTGTACAAAATGATGATGTGTTTCTTTAGTTCATGTGTTTAAACAATGTTTTCCTTTCTCCATTATTTCTAAAAATATCAATTACTTAACAAAAACTGTGATGAATAGGACATGTTACATAGAACACCCTATTCTGGATGTTAGTAATTTTCATGTTTTCTTTGAAGTCAAATTAAGGAATTCTTAATTTCTCCTTAATTTCTACTGAATAGTACATTTTTGCTCTCTCATAATCCATTTAAATTTCTGAAAATATCTAATTAATGCAACCTAGCTTTCCATGTGAAACTCCTCTAAAATTTGATGTGAAATCTAGTTAAATCTTCAAACTTCATAGCCCAATGGAATTATAGCAATTAAATCAACCAAACCATTCAATGAAAACAATCAGTACAATCATAACTAGCCTAAGATTCACATAAAACAAAGCTAAATTTTACAGAGAGATCCCTCTCTAAAGCTGGGAGGGCTAGATCTCAGCTTCCAAAGTGGGTTTCATGTTGTTCTATGTGTTTACTCCCTCAACCTCAAAAATACAAAGCGACAACATCTTCCGTGACAATATTACAAGTAATTATTTTAATTTCAATAAATATAATTAAAATAATTACAACCAACCTTATTCCATTTCTTATATTATAAGTTATTAACTGTAATTTATATGCAATTTATGAGCTTTGAGTGATTAGATTTTATAGTTTTATGAATGAATTTGAACATTATATATGTGTGTTAATGGAGTTACTTAATTAGATTGTTGGATTTTCCAAAATGCTCATGGATAGGAGTGATTTTTTTTTGGGATAGTTATTTTCCAGCCGAACCTTTTGTTTTCCAGTGTCTAGCCTCACATATTAGACATAGATCACCTTTCCATCCTTCAATATCTTGTGGTGTTGGAATGCCTTTGAAAATGGGCTTCCAGATAAAACAGGAGCCATTTCGTAAAACAACGAGATGGCCCTCGTGTGAACCTAGGATACTTAGTTGAGGCACTACATCGAGGATGCGTAGTCTGGGGAGAAAATATTACATTCAATGGCGTGGTTTATGGTCATATTCATATCCTCCCATTTTCTTAGTTGATGGGAATCATTGAACACACAAATTTCTTTGGTAGTTGTGAGGGATATGTAGAGATGATCTATGAAGCCTTTCCTAACATCTGAGCCTTTGAAGCTTAGAAACACCACATGTCTCCATGCTCTCCACATTCTCACTACCATTCAAAAGAAACATATTAATTTGTTGCTCAGAAAAACCACATATCTCCATGCTCTCCGGATTCCTAGTGTCATTCAAAAAGCAACAAATTAATATGTTAACTTGAGAAGGTGTGAATCAGGAAACCTTATATGGAGCTACCTAGTTTGGAGGCTAAGCCCCAAACATTATATGGAGCATTTGACTAAGTGCATCATGGAGCGCTTTATGAGGAAACCATATGCTAAGTGAATCATGAAGTGTTTTACGAGGGAAACTGTACACTTTTGGGTTGGGCATGATTTTAATTAGTAAACCAGACAAATGATGCGTAAATCCCTACCTAGCCACATATGCACGACCAGATTGGGACCAAGCTGCAAATCCAGGTGGAGAACCAATTGACCAAATCTTAGTTGAACCAATTGAATGAATCCCATAATCACCAACAATAGGAAGGGCATATTAGGGAAATGGAAGACCCAATTCTTGGTGTTTACTGTGCCCATTTTATATCATTTAATATTTAAAAGTGATTATTAATTAAAAACATTTTATTAAAATATTATTTAATTTAAATGGATTTAAAAAAAAAAAGTATAAGATATTTATCGAAATTTAACATTAACATAAAATAATAATAATAATAATAACAATAATAATAAACATTTGAGAAAACTTAAATTTTAACATAAGCCATTAATCATAATAGTTTTAAGAAAATAATATATATTTTTAAACAAATTCCTTAAATGATATATAAGATAAAATTTCCAACATGTTCTCCCAAGTGGGGAAAAAATAGCCATAAAATATTAAAATGTAACCAAAGTTTAATTGCTTAAAAACTTTAACAACTCTCTGACTCATTGTTTGTTTAAAAAATTTAACAATTCTATGACTCATTGTCTATGTAGTTTACACTCAACTAAAAAACCAAATGTAAGTAGTTATAGAAACATAATGAACCATTAAAATTATAAATTTAATACCATAAGTATATATGGAAAGAAGTTTAATTTAATGTCATAAGTATATATGGAAAGAAGTTTTTATTTTTTTATTTTATTTAGAAAAAAAATAACAACATTATTTACTCAAACTCTATATCTTTTTCATACATCTCCCTTGGCACTGTGTTTCTCTTTACCGTACAAGAACATCTATAGGTAGAGACCACACTTAGAAGCTCTCATATAATCCCCATTACAAAAAATTGTCATACCTACTCGCCCACGCCAGCATAAGGAGCATGTCCCCATGCCCGATAGGAAACATAGAAATAAAGAACGGAAAAACGTAGCAGGTCAAGAAAACTACAACAATATCATAAATTATAAAATAGAATACCCAAATATACTCACATAGAAACAGGGCATCGAACTTATCTCGATTTCAAGTTGCCCAAGCTAGTTGACATGGCCAATGAGGCACATTCATCTCTATTGAATGTTCTGTTAATGCTTTCAATCTTTCGGCAATTCCACAACCCTCCTAATTTCTGGTATGTCGGAGAATTGTGACTCTCACAAGGCAGTTAATATGTGAACTTAAGTGCATTCAATTCTACTTTCGCACCAAGGATTTCAAATACCTTCATGCCTGGGATTTCGAATTGAAAAATTGCATGCCACATTTCTGCTACAGGTTATTGAATAAGGATGATGGCTCCCTGCTTCATTTTGAATGTGGGAGTGATGAACTTCGCCTCTCACCCACCAGCATCAGCACTGTCCCCAATTACAATAAAACCGATGGCGACCCTATTTCAATCCCTTTATATCCCAGGATCGATATTACTACTCGTAATCTTTCTCAATCATCCCCCCGTTGGAGTTTTCTTGAAGAGGTAGCTTGAGATCAAGCACCCTGACATGACATGAAACCCTTAGCTTTTGAATGGCTGAAAATTTGCTCCCCAGCCTCATCATGTGAAAGTTGGTAGTAAATTCCAGTTCCATCCAAGTTCAGGAGAGTGGATGTGTAAAGGAATCCACCACGGGTGTGTGATGTACCTAACCACATGAAATAAATACTGTAAATAAGTTTACTACTCCAAAAATTAATTGAACAAGTTCATTGCTTGTTTCCAGATGGGCCTATTTAAATGGCCTTTCGTCTGGTCTCTAAACATCAACCTTGGAGTTTGAACATATATTTCTTATCATTTCTCAATTTTATCTTCGTTATCATGGATGTCCTCATCATGAGATCCATTTTCCATCTGAAGGATACGAATGTCAGTGCCCTTTCTTAATTTGGGGGGCATGGATATGATTTGGGATCAAATCTAGTCATTCATGCTATGTAGGCTCCCTTCATAACACCACTAAAATCCCTTCCAACAATGTTCTCCCAAATTTTAAAATCGAAGTTTATATTGGAAATAGAAAACTACTTTTTTTTTGGTTTTTTCCCTTTTACTTGATGTTCCCTTGCATGCGAGGATACAACACGGTAGTGTTGACAACAGAAAGTAGAGGATTAATTAGGATATAGCCAAAAAATCCATTGACAAGTCTGATAAAGGTTATAAAAAGAGGCCTTGGATGACGGATCCTACATCGGGTTACTATATCCCAGAAGATCACTTTGGTGAGGCCGATGTAGCCAAATAGATATAAAATATTCTCAATGTCCATCCAAGTAATTCCAGTATAGTACCGAATTAACGATGCTCGATTTAATTTAGAATATAAAGGTTTCTGTCCAGGGGACAATATTGGTAGGAAAATATGTACTCTGGATGAGTTTACATATCAATCATACCATTGTTTAGCTACAATATTGTTTTAGAAACTATCAATCCAGGGAATATTGTTAGAATTTCTGAGTTGGAAGTTGTTGGTTTACATAAATTGCTTTGTCTGTATGACCATATTACATTTCATCTATAAAATTGTCCTTAATTCTAAGAAAAATCATTACATTTTGATTTTCCAATAAGTTTCCAATTAGACTCATTGACTGTTATAATCCCAAAACATGAGCTTGTCTTGAATACAAGCAGGAAGGACTTTCTATATTCGGTTGTTGGAAGCGAATTTTTGATGATTAAAGCATCTACCCACATTTGGGTATAAAATCATTTTTCTTATATTTAAATTTCTTCCAGTCTTTGGATATAAATTAGTTGGCATAGTTCCTTTCGAAATTGTTAGTTCAAATCCTCTCTTAAGTATTTTGACTAGATATAGAGTAGTTGGCAACATTCCTTTTGAAATTGTTAGTTCAAATCCTTTGTTAACTCTTTTGATCGAGAGAGAGTACTTTATTATGCTTTATGTTATAGTGATTTTGATCAAAATTGATTCATGAATCAGTACCCAACCTCGTTGATTCCAAAACTTCAAAATGAAAAGATTTTGATAGATTAAATGTGCAATAAAAAAAAAATTCTTTTACTAAAATAAATATAAATTTTAATCATAGCAATACATGCTCTAAGAAGGTTGTCACTTTTGTGAAAATGGTATGGTCATTAGGTGTGTAAATAAACGAGATTTTCTTTATTATAATATGGACAAAAACAAGAGAAAATATTTCCTGTATGAAATAATTTATTTATTCCTCATTTGAAGTTAATTTTAATTTTATATCAGATAGTTTCTTATAAATTAATCGATAAAGAATATGTTGTGTCTAATATATTAGTTTCAAACTCCTCTTTTCGATGATCATTTTACATTCCAATCAATTGGTTTAGCATTACTTTATGTTTCCTCATAAAGATGTATTAAACATGGTTTTCCATTAAATAAGATAAATGTGAAAACCAACTCTGATTAAAGCAAGGTAAAGTATATTTGGATTTTAATACTAATATTCCGAGCCACTTTATAAAATAACCCATGTATGTTTCTCGATTCGACTTCACTAAGAAGAAGGCATATATTCGAGGAAATATTAAAGGAATATATCAATTATTTTGGTTTAATTAGGGGGTGCTTTATTAATACATTGTTTGATGGTAAGGTTTTATGTGGTGATGGAATGGTCTGTTTTTCATTAATTACTTTTCATTTTAATTGTCATTTAAAAAAAGTGAATTATTTAAATCACGTTTATTATATTGTTAAAAAAATAATAAAATGGGTTGTTTATTATGATTGGATTTAAAATATGTAGAAAACTTTTTATACTAATTCAAATTAGTATAAAAGTTTTGTATGAAAACATATAATATTAAAATTAAAATAATTAAGAATGAAAAAAAATATATAAAATTTAAATAATCTAACAAAAGTTTTACAAAATAAAGATAATTTATGAATTAAGTTATAAGAATTTAATAATTCATTTTGGTTTTTGTGTGCTCTTCTATATTTCTCTATGTGTGGGGTCCTTGTCATGGAAACCATTCCATACATTATGTTATATTAATGACCCATATGATAGGATGTAGATTTCATCTACTTTGAGTTGCCATGTTGGTTCCTCATTGAGGGTATTTTTGGTATGCACAACCCTTCCCTTATTAGACAATGGTGTCTCAAAGGAATTGAAGGAGTACCTATCTCTATCACCAGTGGACTTACTAGTTAATGTGTTTGAAAACATAAAAGTATTCAAATTATTATCATCTACCACTTAAGGGACTGGTTGAGACAACTTTTGCACCCACTGCTTCTTTTTAGGTTTCTTGCCTATGTTCAACATTCTTGCATAGATAGCAGAATGAACTAACTATAACAAGTAGGAAAACTGGAGTTATGGTGGAATTTATGAGTTTGGGGCTTATTTAGAACTATGAAACAAGACAATTATTAAAACTAAGGCTGAAATGAATGATATTAACTATAAGAAAGAAGTGGTTGTATGTAGGACAATACTGACATGAACGATGGAAAAACTTAATCTAAGTTGAAACGACCTATATTTACTTATGAAGACATTGTTATTACATAAAATATTAAATTTAACCATTTGATTAATCATTCGTTAAGATTAACCCTAATTCGCATCATGGGAGTAAGGCCAAGTTTAGGTAACATGTTATAAGAAGGCCACGATGAGACAAAGAATTGTCGAGAATTTTAGCATCTACGTACAAACAATATGGCTAGTTGCCAAATATTGACATGGTGTAATGTGACAGATGGTAGCATCTGATAAGAGCATGTGTAAAGCATTCCATGTAGAAATAATGGCCATGTCATCCCACGAAGTATTACTTGAGTGCAAGTTAGGTTTCAACATTTAAAAAGGGCTTAGTTTTGAGAACTAACAAAGTCTAAGAGATAAAATGTTTCAAGAGGTTTGTTAGAAAAAAAAAATCCATCCTTCCATGGGGCTTTGCGTAAGGTAAAACACTTGAGAAGTGAATTGGCTATAACGAGATTGACATAAAATTTTTAGAGAAAATATCAGTAATATGTCAGGAAATTTTTTGTCCCACCATGAGATGATCAAGAAGTAAGCATGGAAGGGTCAACTCGAGAAATGAGAGTTGGGATTGTAACAAATATTGTTAATTAAAAAACAAGGTTTTGTCATACCTCGGGGTTTTGCCAAAAGTATTCCAATAAAAGAGAGTGTGGTCTGAGATATTCATGTCTTGAGAGACAAGAAGAATTTTTTATTGATGGCACACTTAAGAACTCAGGCATTAATATTTTTTTCCTTTTTCTTTTTATTTTTGAAAAATTTATGAGTGATTTTCCTATGAAATATGTACAAGGTGGAAAGTGATCAAATTATATATAAGTAGGGTATGCAAACTTAAAAGTGTCCCCATTTTTTATGGATTAAGTACAAAATGGGGGGTTGTTGTTTTACTACAACAAAACCATAAACTATTTAAAGTATTAATCTCTTAATCTATCGTATTGTGCTTATCGAATGACAACCACCACTAGTATACCAACATAATATGTATTTAATATATATGAGTACTACAAGAATGTTGGTATGTATTCTACTATATATATAAACATAATATGTGTGTATATATATTGGTATATATATAGCCATTATATGTTGATATATAATAAATGATATTTATATAGTATTATTTTGGTGTATATATACCAGTATATACATACTTTTACATATATTGGTATATATATGTTGACATATATATGAACATAATATTGACTATGTGTATATATACATACACATATACCTAATTTTGGCTATTCACCTAAGATTGCATGAGGATTTGCAGCGTCTTAGATCTGAGGAAGACATTGGAATTTCATTTTTAGGCCTTTACTACTATCAAAAGTATGAGTTTTTCACTTTATACTCCCTCTTGTAACCAATGATCATTCCTATTTTTTCACAATTACTTGCATTATGGTCATGACATGCTGATGAGGTGTGATGTTAAATTCAAATCTCTTCCCTTATTTTTAATTGAGTTATTTGAGCTAGAGCTTGCCTTTTCTAATATGAGTATCAAATCTTATAACCCTACTAAAGATCTAGTAACCAAATCATAAGTTTTCATATATATGCACCCCTAGGGTGAAAATTTCCACATGGTTTTCATTGTTAGGTAGCTTGAGATGGACCGATATTGGTTGCATTGCTCCTAGTTTAAACAAGAAAGATGTCGACTCATAATTAATGCTCTAGCGAAACACCAGGCTGAAATGCATACAACACAAGCATTGTTGGATAATTAATCAATTCAAAGGTTTTGGAAAATGGCATGAATATTTTCAGGCATGGCATGTCATGAAAATATCATATGCCAAAATACAAGCAACTACCCACACTAGTGAGAGTTATATTTGTCAATGACATTACACCCTACACTACTTTTGGGATGTAAACAATTATCAAGTATTTGTGTACTCAAGAGCTATTAATGGTTTAATACACCCTCCCTATACTATATAACATCTATAATAAGTAAATTTCAAAGGGTGATGTTTATAATGTTATAGGATTGGTCAAGAAATCAATCAAATTGTGTATTGCAAAATTGTTCAAATTTTCCAATATGAAGGCCATATGTTGGTATATATTGAAGTTCGATGATGAGGCATATGTGGATCCATGCTAAGTACATGCGGATTGTATTTATAATTTTAATGTGAACTTGTGTACTCCTCTTTTAATATAAATGATGTTATTCTAAGTTTTATTTTATAGAAGTACTTAGACTATTGATTCAGAATGGATCTTGTTAACTCAAGCCAAAGTTTGCTATATGTTTGAAGTCCAAGATGGACCTAGACAACAAAAATGTTCTTAACATGTGTTGAGTTTTAACATCCCAGTTTCTCGCAAAATCAAATCCAAGTCGAAGAGCTCGACGTGGTGGTACTGGTGGTATCTCCATATTTTTCATTTGGCTTCAGTGCGAGGGAGAAAATGTCCATTAAAATTTATGGTGAACATGTGAAAAGGGGCCTTGTGGACCATGTGGCATTCACACAGTTCGACAGGTGGCAATGGCTAAGTCAACAGGTCAAAGTTCATCTCTGATGCATATCTCGAGGTGAATGGTGAGATTTTGGGTTTTGGTTAGTTAAAGATTCATATTATAAGTCATGGGTGCATTAATAAGTTTATGGCGCAATTGCAAACTCATGGTTTCTAAACCATATGGCATACCATATATGAAAATAAAGGTGCACATTTTCTTTAATGTTAAAACATGCCTAAGGTTGAAATTATGTGTAAAAACCATGGTCGGTGCAAGGGATAGATATGTTTTACAAACTATATAAATATATGCTAGGTGGGCGCAAAGACTTATGTTATCAAATCATGGTGGCAGAATATGTAATGAACCTATGAGAAATATGTAATATGGGAGGAAATCAAAACCTATGGTAAAAATTTATAAACTATGGTGCAAAATTATAACAAAGTATAAACAGGTTCATACATGACAGATCCCAGTCCAGTCACATGGCATGAAGGTCTAGTCACATTGTGGCGAAGTTAATGACCATGACCATCGGAGGATGTGAGTCAAGCTGTCAACAAAGCACAGAAGATATGGTGTTAAACTGTATTGCAAACATATATGTTAATGTCTGATGGAAAATATATATTAAAACAAAAACTATGGCTTTTATACAACGTAGAGGTGGCAGCCATGTGGTCCAGTGATATAGCACAACAACGATGACAATGCACAATATGTGCTTCGGTCGACACGTTGGAGTATGTCGAGACCGCCCGGGCTAGATGCCTTGGGTCTGTGGTTCTATAGACCGTCACGTATGCAGCTACAACAAGTGTTATCTAGTGTGGAGATGTGACACATGAAACAAAGATGCGAGAATAGTTAAAACATCACCATTGGGTTATTACCATGATTGATAAAGGTTGTGAACATGGAGTACTGAGTCAGAATTGCCACGGGATATGCCATCTCAAATCATTGGGAACTAGTAACGGGTAGGTCCAGTTCACATGGAAAACGTTGTATGACTATGTAGCATGGGGATATCGCCGCAAGTATTTCACATGGTCGCAGGTTGCCATAACACTTGACCACCACACTGATTGGAGCTGAGTTATGATATGGTATTTCACCAAGTTATATGATAAAACTTTGGATTATCATTGTAACAAAATCCACCGGTCCAATCTATATCTACCATGAACAAACCTTAAGATAAGACATTACACAAACGCGTAGAGGATATTGTAATCGGTCCAACCTTTGTAAAGCATACGCATTATATGATTAGATCATACTAAAACGAAGTGTGCCAAAATTAATAGTTGTTATAACTATAGTGCTAATTGTAACTTTTTTATTGCACCGAGTATAGGTTTTTCCACCTAATGAAAACAAATTGCCATGTATATCCCAGTAGGTTCGAACCTGGAACTTGGTCGGGGCATTATAAAAGGATTACCATTGCACCACTGCAGAGGGGGAGTTGAACAGTGAGCTCCAAAACAGAGCCATACTAGTGCCATTAATGTTCATTTGAGCATATCTTGGTCATCCTTGGGCCTTTTTACAAATGGAGATATGCATTGGAAATCTCAGATAGAGACCTCCTTTGTGACAGTCACCAAAGCTACATGTGTGCACAGTTCAACTGGGTCAAATTCTATGTGAAGAAGAAATTCGAAGTCATTTCAGAGGCAAGCAGTTCTCAAGTTAGTTTTTGGATTTCCGGAAGCATCTGAAAGCTGATTTGGAAACTTGAAGAACTGACACGAGGGTTTTGACACATACCAAATTCAACGGTAGTACTTGTTTGCCAGCAGTAGTAGTAGTGAAGTCTACAAAAGTATGTACCTGAATTATGTCTCACTTAGACAAGGGGAGACGAGGTAAATAATCAATGTATTGATGAAACTCAAATTCTCAATTTCAATAGAAGTCAAAGTCATTGTTAGAGACTCTATGATTTTGTTGTAAATGACAAGTCGTTTGTAGAATGTCAAGTGAAAGTGCAAGAGTTCTATTAAGGAGAACATTTCCATACTAGGGAAATAGTCGCAATTGTATCAATAATTTTGATGTACCTCTTCTTATTCACTAAAATACGAGTGTCCTAGCCTTTTAGAGCAGGGCCTGGAAACGTATCCCAGGAAGGGTGAACTCCGTCAACCATCTCGTTGTCTTTTTATTTGACATTGCATGCTTATGTGTGTCGTGTCCTTTTTGGATAACTTGTTCAGTTGTATTAAATTACTGTTTTGAAAGGCCCATTTAAAACATGCCAAGTGCTTGGTCGTGATATAATTCCGCGATTTCAAGCCAACTATAGTTTTCTTTTGTAGCGCAAGTCAATAGGTAAGGCTCCCTACTTTTGCATTGTGAATTCATTTATTTCTTAGTTAGATTATCTAATTAGATAATTTGTATTTCTATTTATTTGTAGATTAATATTTTAATTCTGTGTAATTTTAGTTCGTGAACTTTCATATGTTATTTATTACAAAAGTGTGGTTTCCGTATTGAGTTTAGGCACTGAAGGTTAATGAACAAAAGTGCTTTTTAAGGAATTACACAATTATTTGATGCTTATGCAAAAAAAAAAATATTGTGATCAGAGATCATAAAAATCTTTTGTAGATGTAATCTGAGTGATCACGCAAGCCTATAGCATTTTACTTTCTCCCTGATTGAATTTTATATTTCAAGTGTAAAGTGTGGATTCTGCCCTACAAAAGTTAGGAATTGAAGGTTGAAGAATGAACGTGCTTCTTAATTAATCATAGAATGATTTTATGACAAACACGAGAATATGATTGGAGTCCACAAAGTTGTCTTGAAAACATAAGCTCATTGATTAAACAAATCTTTGTATCCTTTTAATTTTCAATCTGATAGTTCAATTTATTGCCAATGCATGTCTTATAGCATTAGATTGTAAAAGTTCTTTCATAGCTTTAGAATCATTTATGTACTAGTTCCACACATACAATGTTGGTGTTTAAAAGTTTATGACCACAGATTGACAATTAAATATAATGGAAGTTAAGTGGCTAAATTTCTTAACAATAACCTTCTCAAACTGAAGGAGGTTGTATACAATCAATTTTGACCAACCTGCTCAAATCAAAATAGGTTACTATAATGTAAAGTTCCTCAAATTTGATGTGGAATCTAGGAACCCCCTCCAAATTTAACAATAAGGGGTCGCACCAAATATATTTTAAATATCCTTCTCAAAAATCAATTTTGAACAACCTCCTTAAACATATTTTATGTGGATAAATTTTCGAAAATCTAGGAAACGCTTCAAATTTGAGGACATAATCTTACTATGAGGCATGTCTATCATAATAAACACATTTTAATTGAGAAAAAATTACAAAATGGCTCATTCTTCCTATTGATTTAAAAAAATCTCAAGAATTTTACACAATCTTCTCAAATTTGAAGAAAATTTCTATAGTATACGTGTGATATATTATTAGATATATTACCATAATGTAATAAATAAATATCATGTAATAATTATTCTATAGCTAATCATTAAAATATATTAATGGTTACATTATATAATAATTGTGATATGCCTGTGGTTACATAATATTTGTTTGTTAAATTATTATCATAAATCTAATAAGATATATCAAGTATAATAAAAGAATGACCAATAGTTAAGAAGGTGTTTTTTTTTTCTAAAAAGACAAAGATTGAAATATAAAGGGCTTTTCCATAAACAAGTGCCTCATACAACAATTTTGGTTCCAAACTTGGCTATGGCTTTAATATCAAATTATTATTATTTTTTATTATTTGTTACCTTTTTAATTAAAGAAAAACTATGAAAGATGTAAAACTAAATTTTCCTTTAATTGAGTAGTTATACTCTTAAATTTAAGTGTATAATTGTACATATTTAAAATAATGAATAATATAATGTAATATATTTAAATATCAATATGTTTCATAGATTTGTTAGGAAATATAGAGAAGAGTATTTTCTATGATAAAAATAGTTTCAATATTCAATTATATATATATAGAAAGAATAAATACAATATTATTATATAAATATTAAAAGATGATATAATTTAAAATTTGAAATATATAACCATTAATCTATCATCATATTACAAATAAAATAAAAAAAAAACCATTGAACAGACTTTTAACTTCAATACAAAATAATAACAATAATATGCTTTAATTAATAAATAAAAAAATCAACCATTAAATCTTATATATATATTTTTCAAATTAAAATATAAAATAAAATAATGAATACTATCGTTGTCAGTTTATCATGACACTCTGGCGTTGCCCATTATCGCATATGATCTGTACGCGGGAGATGTTGAGCAGGCAGCACCACGGCTTCCGCTTGAAATGCCCTCCATTGAGTCGATCTGCTATAACCAAGTGATGTAGAATCAGAGAATTCTCGGACAGAGACAGAGACAACACAATGGTGGCGGGGCATGCGATGTTTAGGCATATTGAAAGCTTATTACACACAAAGATAGCTTGGAATGATTTAGAGATTGTGACGGTGGTTAGGCATTGTTATATAAAATTGATCTTTCATTTTTAAAAGAAAATAAAGAAATTTTGTTTCAGTTTTACCCATTTCACTTATACAGAAGATAAAGGAAATATTGGAAACCTATTTCACTTATACAACATGAGAGATAGCCTTATAAAGGAAACCTATTTCACTAAACAAAGGCTTTCTTGTTTAGTAGAATGCTTCACGAAGATGCGTGATAAAACAGATCAGAGTTATTACTGGAATTCCATATTGGGAACATTGGAATAAGGGCTTAGTGAGCCATTAATGGAATTCGATATTGTGGACAAGAGTAAAGCTTAACGAATTAAAAGCATTATACTTAATCCCGGGCAGGTAATATCGAAGGAATAGATGCATTAGAAATAAATATGAAGCTAGTAGAAATAAAGATGGAGTTATTATACTTGTTTTCCTTTACAGAAACACAAAACTTATCCAATTTAATTAGGTTTTATCTTAATTAAAAAAAAAAGAGAGAAAACCCATTAAAACAGGGGAAGAAAAATCATGTAAAATGTAGGAATGAGAGAATGATAGAGCCAGTCATAGGTTTTAATGAGGAAGGAGGACTATCTTTTCAAATCTTACTTGTTCTACAAGAGTCAGCTAGCCAGGGGGTCAAGAAACTATTTGAACGGTAAGAAGCGGTCTATCGATATACCAACCGACAGACCGCTTGCTTGACTCAAAGTACTGGCTATGGCCTCCACAAAAAAGCAAGTGAAATAAGGGTAATTATCCCTGTAGATTGTTGAATCTGCAAAGTGTAAAACTCATGTAAAAATATAAATGAATATGGACTGGATGTGAGCTAAATCCTAATTAGAAAAGCAAAAAACAAACTCTGAAATGAAACAAGATTAAACACCTGTAACACCTATCTAACACACAGATTATGTGTTCATCATACTAATTATTTTTAAAACCAATCTAATTTTTTATCTACAAATATTACTATGAATATTACTAAATTGCATCGTTGACTGCTTAATTAAAGTAATATTAAAGTACAATTGAAAGGCTAGACCTTTATTCACCTATGGAGTTTTTAGTGTCAGCAACCTCGCAGATGTGACTTTGGAGACTTGCAAAGTCTTGCCATGAGAAGAAGTTTTAGGGGCAACCCCACTCTCTCTTGGAAACCCAAGAACTGTTTTGTATCTATAAATGAATAAATACTCATTTTTGGCAGTTTACCATTCCAGCTAACTCTATCAACCAAGTAGAATTTATGTAAGATGAGTTGAGATGTAATTTAATGCTGAATGCAGGGTAACTTTATTATGGTAATGCACGCTAATGTACTAGGGCTAAGTAGAGGAAATTACCACACAAGTTCTTGCAGTTATTCCAAAATGTTGTTGAGAGTTTTTTTTGTTAACACTATCATTCAGATGCATCATAAATAAAGATAACAAGACCAGACCAGTGTGGTGAAAACGCCATGAAAAGGTATTTAACAATTCATTTACTACTAACCAGTTATATCGGCTTTCAACACATTGATGAACAGGTGATGAGTATCGATGAAGAACATTTGTTGTATCAGGTGATACTTTCAGCTAAATGAACAGAAAGTTCAGGGTATTAAACATTTGTTGTATGAGGTGATACTTTTAGCTAAATGAACAAAAAATTAAGGGTATTAAATTCAAACGGTTCTCGATTGAAAGAAGAACTAAATAATTTGAACATGACAAATCCTAACTAAAGGGATGACAGAGAGTGGGTAGATTTTCTAAATCAAAATGGAAAAATATTCACAAAGGGAAATGTCAAGAAAGGATGAGCACAAATGCTCTCGACAGATTTTAACCGCCTTCTCCTCGATTATATCACGAAAAGCACCATGGCAGTGAGAACACGGGAAGAAAGCAGCGAATAAATGTAGTCTTACATACATACGGAGGGAGAAAGCACCAAATAAGTGTTTGGTCTTGTACATACCCTCCTCACCCAATAATCTAGAAATATCTTCACTATAAACATTTATATATAAACTTTACTATTAAAGAATGTTTGTAATACTCTTTGAAAGAGGAATAATAGTCTTGAAACGAAATAGAAAAAAATCATTAGAGGCCAGGAGCTTGAGTTGGTGTGGAAAACAACGCTGTTCACAGAATTAGAAACAAACACAAACCATGAAACAGAGGAGAACAGAAATTAGAAATAAACACAAACCATGAAACAGAGGAGAACAGGGCAGCATACTAACCTTGCTTTTTAGGAATTTTTCATTTTCTATTGAAACTCCGCAAAGCCATGGTTGCAAAAGTGCTAGAAAATCCTCATTCTCTGCTACAAAAACATTGGAAACAATATTCCAGCTCCTGTAAGTAAAATTCCAACTCATTAGAAAAAAGAAACATAAAAAGAGCCGAGAATGAATTTTCAAATAATTCAAGAAAATATTGTCGTACAACTCACTTTGGATGCATTATTTGTTAGATCAAGTCGGGCCTTCAACAACCAGTGCATAGTCTCCTTGGCCTGGACTTTCTCTCTCAATTAACAGACACACAAAACATGCATTTACACACTACACAAAACACAACCACAACACTACACACGACATTGATGCATACAACATTACACAGAACAGAACATTTATGGAGCGCTCCATATGACAGACAACTTTACATCACAATGCTTGAGAGAGAAAGAACACCTATGATTAACCTATAGATTAAACAGAGAAAACCATCTGTGAGGTTACATAAAAATAGCCTTTCCCTAGTTAACCAGTTGAATAAACAGAGAGATAAAAAACAAATTAAAAAAACCGAAAATTACCCTCTTCATCAATAATCCACTTGATCACTCTACTATTGTTTTCAGATTGTATTGCAAAAATTACGATCACCTCCTCCTTTGTGTATGTGAATTTCCTCTCATTCTTCATTCATCACAGTCGCTGATCCCTCTCATTCCTTCATTCATGAGGCGCGCCAGAATATAATGACTAGGGCATTCGTTTTATGCTTGAGTTTTGGAACGTTGCGTTCAAATTGAGCTTGAGCCAATCTTTTAATTACTATTCATTAACCAATCTTTTAATTAACAATCTTTTAACTCGGTATTATTAGTTTATAATTTATGATATTGTTGTATATTTGAGTATTTTATTTTACATTTCATGATATTGTTGTAGATTTTTTGACCAGTTGCTTTTTTCAGTTCTCTGTTTCCGCAACATACTTACGTGGCTGTTTGGGACGACTTCCCCTGTCCGTGTACAGAAATGGACTTTAACTTTTCATCCAAATTGCTTATGGTCGAAAAACCTTATCATGTATAAATGTGGTACTACGTACATGGAATTTACATGGAATTTTTTATTTAAAATTTAAAGCATGATTAGTTTAGGTTTATGGAAAAACCATATTTGAATTTTAATAAGTATGTTAATAATTATTTAAAAGAAAAAAAAGGTTTTTTATATTTGAAATTTAAAAAAAGAATGGAATATATAAATTTTATAAAAAAAATTCTAATTTATAAGTTATAAAGTAAAAAGTTAATAAAGTAAAGTTAATCCATTTAAATTAAATAATATTTTACTAAAATGTTTTTAATTAATAATCACTTTTAAATATTAAATGATATAAAATGGGCACATTAAACACCAAGAATTGGGTCTTCCATTTCCCTAATATGCCCTTCCTATTGTTGGTGATTATGGGATTCATTCAATTGGTTCAACTAAGATTTGGTCAATTGGTTCTCCACCTGGATTTGCAGCTTGGTCCCAATCTGGTGGTGCATATGCGGCTAGGTAGGGATTTACGCATCGTTTTTCTGGTTTACTAATTAAAATCATGCCCAACCCAAAAGTGTACAGTTTCCCTCGTAAAACACTTCATGATTCACTTAACATATGGTTTCCTCATAAAGCGCTCCATGATGCACTTAGTCAAATGCTCCATATAATTTTTGAGGCTTAGCCTCCAAACTAGGTAGCTCCATATAAGGTTTCCTGACTCACACCTTCTCAAGTTAACATATTAATTTGTTGCTTTTTGAATGACACTGGGAATGCGGAGGGCATGGAGATATGTGGTGTTTCTGAGCAACAAATTAATATGTTTATTTTGAATGGTAGTGGGAATGTGGAGAGCATGGAGACATGTGGTTTTTCTAAGCTTCAAAGGCTCAGATGTTAGGAAAGGCTTCATAGATCATCTCTACATATCCCTCACAACTACCAAATAAATTTGTGTGTTCAATGATTCCCATCAACTAAGAAAATGGGAGGATATGAATACGACCATAAACCACGCCATTGAATGTAATATTTTCTCCCCAGACTACGCATCCTCGATGTAGTGCCTCAACTAAGTATCCTAGGTTCACACGAGGGCCATCTCATTGTTTTACAAAATGGCTCCTGTTTTATCTGGAAGCCCATTTTCAAAGGCATTGCAACACCACAAGATATTGAAGGATGGAAAGGTGATCTATGTCTAATATGTGAGGCTAGACACTGGAAAACAAAAGATTCGGCTGGAAAATAACTATCCCAAAAAAAAATCACTCCTATCCATGAGCATTTTGGAAAATCCAACAATCTAATTAAGTAACTCCATTAACACACATATATAATGTTCAAATTCATTCATAAAACTATAAACTTTAATCACTCAAAGATCATAAATTGCATATAAATTACTGTTAATAACTTATAATATAAGAAATGGAATAAGGTTGGTTGTAATTATTTTAATTATCTTTATTGAAATTAAAATAATTACTTGTAATATTATCATGGAAGATGTTGTCGCTTTGTATTTTTGAGGTTGAGGGAGTAAACACATAGAACAACATGAAACCCACTTTGGAAGCTGGGATCTAGCCCTCCCAGCTTTAGGGAGGGATCTCTCTGTAAAATTTAGCTTTGTTTTATGTGAATCTTAGGCTAGTTGTGATTGTACTGATTGTTTTCATTGAATGGTTTGGTTGATTTAATTGCTATAATTCCATTGGGCTATGAAGTCTGAAGATTTAACTAGATTTCACATCAAGTTTTAGAGGAGTTTCATAGGGAAAGCTAGGTTGCATTAATTAGATATTTTCAGAAATTTAAATGGATTATGAGAGAGCAGAAATGCACTATTTAGTAGAAATTAAGGAGCAATTAAGAATTACTTAATTTGACTTCAAAGAAAACATGAAAATTACTAACATCTAGAATAGGGTGTTCTATGTAACATGTCCTATTCATCACAGTTTTTGTTAAATAATTGATATTTTTAGAAATAATGGAGAAAGGAAAACAATGTTTAAACACATAAACTAAAGAAACACATCACCATTTTGTACACCACATGAATCCTGTGAAAATGTCATTGTATTATTGATTCTTCCAGAAACTTCAAAAATTACAATTTGCAGACGAAATTATATTTAGAAATCAACCCTTAATACTTCAAACAATGAAGTATTTATGCAAATAATTACAAAATCATTACAAAACTGTTGTCTCAATCGACAATGTATTATTCGCCTTATTCTAAACAATACAATTTATCTTTGCAGAAAAATAGGCAAGGTAGACAACTGCATGGGAAGGTGGCTCTATTTTGGTGGATTCAGTTGATGAATCGGCCTCAAAACTATGTTGCATTGATGTGCTAGCTATCGTGCTGGTTGTTGTGCTAGCTATTGTTTTTATTGCATCCAAATTTCCCTTGAATCCAGTAAATCACAAATTTATTCCCACTTTTTTTCATCTGGTATGGTTAATTTAATTACCCTCCAGTAAATCTCATCAACCTCAGTATATTTTGAAAAAGTTGGCTTCATTGTAAAAACATGTTTTGCCTCATTCTGGATGTAGAAGTCATTTTCCATGGTTTCTAAACATTCTTTGGCTATCACACTGCCTTTTATGCCACTGAACTTGACACTACTTCTAGCCATTTCCTTCATCTTCAGAACATAATCTTCCTAAGTGATCAATTTATCATTTATCACATATACGTTGGGAAGTCCTCTATGGATTAATGTTTTAATTTTGTTGCAAAACTCTTTCACTCCTAGCTCTATTGTTTCACATCTTTCCTCCAATTGATCAATGATGTTCATTTTAGTAAAAACTTTCTTGATTTCCAAAATAGTGTCAATCTTGTCACTAATTCATAATTCTTGAGTTCATATTTGTTCTTTGAATTCAGAAATTTGATAATTTTGGAGGTTTCTGTGGGCATATCTCCCAAATTCTCCCTTACCTGAACAATGTTTTCTATGGCCTTTTTTTTATCAATTATTTCTATTTGAAAATGATTTGGATAGGATGACCAAATCTCATTCATAGAGTCCAGAATACCCATCCAAATAGTTTCCTTGCCTTGGGCCAAGGTATGACCAATTGATATATCCTTTTCTACTTTCTGAAATCTCTCTAACAGTCTTTGTGACTTTTGCACTTCAGAGAGAAGCTTTTGTGATTTTTTCACTTTAGTAAGACGAAAAGCTTCAACTCTGGCTTTCTTTTATTCTAGAGCTTTGAGATTCCCATGAAATGTCTTGATATCTTTTGATTGGATTGACATGTTCTCCAGTGTCTTTGTCACTTGTTCAACACTTACAGTATGAGTGGAAGAAGTAGCTACAATGGTTGTTCCTATTTTTGGGAGTTGAGTGATGGGTATGGCATCTAGGGGGACTATGGACATATTCTAACTCCATTCTGTCTCTTTTATCATCTATTCTATTTATGCCTCCATCTGCATGATCTATATGTTCTTCTCTATAATTGGCTTCATCATATCAGACTTTCGTGTTTCATCCTCTTCAATGTCTTTGGTTAGGGGATCCTCTGTGGCTAGCAGTTTTAGTTTCTTTCTCAATGCTGCAATATCCAGATTTTTCTTCTTGATGTTCTCCTCTGCAGCATGTATATATTTAGGATCATATCTTATCTTGATTACCAAATATTCCAAATATTTGATCCTATTATCCTTTGCTAAGGAGGATACCTTTTCCATTTTCAACTGATACTGAATGTTGGTGAATGAAACCTGCAAATTGGACAATGAAATTGTACTATTAGTTAATGTAGAAGAAATCATCTCACCAGTCTTCTTATGCATCTCTATTTGATCAATGGGATGGATATCTTTGGTGCTGAACTCAAATGTAGTTCTCTTGTAGTCTGCTAATGTTTTGGATGTGGAATTTGGGTCTCAAGAAAGGCCATCTACATATTTCAAGGCTCTGTGTCAAAAAATGATAACAATAAACTCTTTGAGCTGGAGTTCTACTTCCAAAAGTGATTGTAGGTACTGCTCTTAAGATTATCATTCTTAAGTTTAATCTCTCTGTACTTATCAAAAACAATCTTCTCCTTCTCTCCTTAGAAATTCTGTGAATCTAGCTCTGTTTCCTTTTGACCTTGTGATGTTGAAATTCCAATAGTAGATGTAACAAATTTTCTTCTTGTAAATGGTGAATCTATAATTATAATGGCAGCATGATCTTTTGTCTCCTTTTCAACATTTATCCTAAGAGTCACTTTTTCCCTTTTTTCTAAAACTGATCTTGAACTCTTTGGCCTCACTACCTGTTATTGATGATGATCCCTCCTCTCTTTGTCTTTTACTAATTTTCTCTTAAGGAGTGGGAGTCTGTAAAGTTGAAGTAGAAAAAAGTTCTTCTTCAGCTTCCCACAAAGTATTCTCTGTCTATTCCAACTAATTTGTATACTTTTCTCTCTCAGGCATTGAGGTATGGATGTGGGGAGTAGTTTTGTTTTCTACTCTTATCTTGGAAATGATACCCCAAGGGTCATAAGACCATGTAAAAATCAAGCTAAATTTTCATCTCTTTAAGAAGTTTGTCTATTGCTTCTCCTATTGTCCTTGTATTGCATATGAATGGGACCACATGTATCTTTGTGCGAAACTGTGACTTCTTATTTGCCATCACAAAATGAATGTCATCAGAATTTAACATTTGTATGATGTATTCCAAGGAAAAAATACTTATGGGGAGGTATTTAGGGAATCTGTATGGTGCCAATTCGCATCCATAAATACCAATATACACCCTTTGCCTGATCTATTAGATGTAAAATTCTTTTGATATATTCATTGATTCTGGGCTGTATTGAGTTGCTTAGGATGTTCATTGTTGGGTGAACAAACTCTTCAATAAATTGGTTGTATGAGAATTCTTGTTTCTCCTTCATGACCAATGCAGTCCAAAAAATCACGGGTTGCTGGTTTCCTTCATCATATAACTTCTACATAGAAAAACTAAACTTGTCTACTTGATAATAAAGGAATGTGTAGATTAAAATGTAAGCATAATTAAACACCTTCTTTGTTGGAAATTTTAGAAACTATTCATGAATGCTATCAGCCAAGAATTCACTGAAATTGAATAAAATGGATGGTCTACTGTTTGTGGAAAATATGGAAAGGAAACCTAGAATGGGCTCATCTACCCACTGATCAAAATAATAACCAAAAATTTATGAAATTATGGATATATTTTGTTTAGCTAATTAGGGAAGATAGAGAAAGGGTATGGAGGGTTCATCTTGGGTAATTGGGCATTTTTAGGCAGGAAGATCTCAAACATTTTGTATCTTGTAGCAAAATCAATCTTCTGATAAAGTTGAGTGAAGGCTTCTAAGGAGAAAGGGGCACTATTTTCCATAGGGGGAGACATCATCATCTGGTTCATGGATTGGCCGGTAATTGTAAATAGCACGTCACCAGATGGGGCCATAATAACTCTTTCGCCAGGGACATAACAGGCTTGACATTTTGTGGTGAATTTAGGGGCTTGGAAGGTCACATGGAAGATATAATGAGGAAGATTGGATTATTAGAGTCCAATTTCATCAGTTTTGTCTGCATACTTGTCCTCCAACCAATAGTATAGCTCTAAAAACTCACAGTCACACTGGGTTTCACTAATCTGATAATCCCTGTCAGCGAAAGTAATGTGATCTAAAATATGGAGGGAGGGATCAATGGATTGACATGTTTATCCTGGGTTTTTCTCTTTGGAGGCGTGATTAGATCAGACAAAAGTAATAGTAAGTGACAAGATAGCTTACCAGGAAAAGTTTGAAGCAATGAGTTGCTAGGGAAGGAAATAGAGGGTTGTCAATTATGATCTAGTCTCGTTGCAACACTATGAAGATGATTGCTTATCAAAACTGTGAATTATAGAGAATGAGTAGTGAAAGAGAGAAAGGCGACGGTTCGAAAGATTTAAACAATGCTGGGAAGTTCTGTTGGAGGTGGCATGTGACCGTTAAGTCTGAACGGTTACCAGGAAGGCAAATTGAATGTTGAATGATTATTTTTTCCAAGAGAGCAATTAATTGGGCAACAACGAGGTGACGTGGCGGGAGATGAGTGGGGGAGGTGACAAAGTAGGTACATGGTAAGAGGATGAGGGGAAGGCGGGTTTGGAGGGAGTATAGAGTGGTAAGAAGTATTGGCCGGGGTGGGTGCAAAATGATGAGAAGGTGACATGTAAGGATGGGCCTAGCAGGGGAAAATTGCCTTTTCATACCCACTCCCTTTCCCCGATGGTAAAGGTAAAATGGAGAGTGGGGACGAAAGAAAATGAGGGTCATGGATCATGAGGGGCAGATGATCTTGATGCTTTGACAGCAACATCGATTAAATTTATACGGAAAAATAACTTTGTCCATATGCACCTTTATTTCTTACTTTTGGAGTTAGGATGAAGGTTAGAAATAAAAAAAATATGTAAAAATACTTTATCCCATCGTGCCCTTTTTACAATGTTACTAAACTTAGGATAAAATGAACATAGGCATATATTTATAAAACTAAATTATTTCTACCTACCCTTTAACTAAACTAACATTTTGATTCTTCTAAGGGGTTGCAGTTAGACTAGCAAACCTGCATTGTTTTCTTTTATGAAAAAGGAAAAACTATATGAATCTTATCACTTATTATCCTATTGATTCAGATTAAATAGTTGAATCAATGCCATTTTCTACCTAACTACAGATTTACCAAGATTAAATTATTTGGAAAATATTTATTCTCTAGTCTAATTTACAGAATTTTAAACATGTTTAACTATGATTATACTGCATGATTAAATAAAATAACTAGTCATTGTGGCATTTTAAACAAGCTGCACAAAACCTTTATTTATCAATGATGAAGAAATCTATCTATTAGTAGTGGTATTTAGAATTGCAACACTTCCACTATTATTTATTTTTGTTTTTCTTTTGATGGGGTTCTATCTTTTATTCTTTTTCAATATTTTTGTTTTTCGTCTTTCTTTTTTTATTTATACGCTCTTTTAATTTTTATTCTGGTTTTCTTTTATTTGGAAATCATTCACAGATTGAAAATTATTTACAATATAAGATTCCTGTGAGGTGCTAAGAACATTTGATCAGTAGCCTTGAGTGTTCCATTTCAGCAATATCCACCCCTGATTTCTTTTGTTGTAGAAGTAATTATGGAAGCATATCAATGGAAGCCTAAGGCCCTCTCTGCGGGCTTCAACTTCTGTCAATAGGTCACCTAATCAAAATAATAAATACAATTATATTTACAATGATTTGATGCTTGAAAACTTGTATTGCTAAGAGAGATAGTGCTTTAGCATTTTGCCATTCATAGGTGGATTGGGCATTTCTATTCCATCTATATGCTTGAGAAAGAATGCATTGTGTCCTCTTAAAGCATCAATTATATAAGTTCTTGTCCATATATTGTAAAATTTTCCATGCTTTCCGCTGTCCTCTCTTCTAGAATCCCACTTTAAAACTCTATCATCCAAAGTGAAATCATCTATTTTATTTCTTCTATCAAAAATATTTTTTTATTCTCTTGGATGACTGGACCTTTATTATAGACTTCTTCCTTGGATTTTTGCAATTGAATAGTCTGGTCAATCCTCCTTTGGATGTCATTAGGATCAACCTGCAATTCCTAAATTATCTTCATAACCAAAATTCCCAACGAGGATGGAAAAAAAACATCCATCCAATAAACCAGTTGGTAAGGTGACATGCCAATTGATTTCTTTGTTGTGAGCCTATCAGCCCAAATTGCATTTATCAATTTGTTGTGTCATGAATTTTTATTCTATTCTAACATCTTTTTAATAATGTTTACTAGAATTTTATTTGAATATTCATCCAACCCATTACTCTATGGGTAATAAGCAAATGAAAGTCCCAACGTAATATGATACTTATTGCAGAATTGTATCATTTTCTTGGATTTCAAAGTTGTAGCATTATCTATAATGAGCTTGTTGGGCATACAAATCTAGACAGGATCTTGGTTTTTAGAAATTTGATAATAACATCATTAGTAGTTAGTCTGGAAGGTGTGGCCTCAATCCATTTGGTGAAGTACTCAGTAGTTGTGAGGATCCATTTATGTTGGGCAAAGGATGGTGGATATATTTCTCCAATGAAATCCAATCCCCATTGTTGGAACGGACTTTCAACAGATATGGGTTTTAGAGGCAAAGGAAATAGTTTTCTTTTTTCCCTCAAATATTTGGCATTTGTGGCAAGAGGTTACCTTCTTAAGAAAATCAGGGAAAATGGTAGGTGAGCAGAAACCAACTGTAAGGATCTTATTAACAATGGTTTTCTAGTATATATGTCCACCGCAATCATCTTCACTGAATTCCTGCATTGTTCTTTCTGCATCATCTTTCAATAGACATTTTACGAAAACACCACCAGCATATTTCCAATATAAAAGATTATCTATGATGCAAAATTTCACTACTTTTATCTTTAGAATTCTAACCTTTGTCTTAGTTAAACCAGGAGGAGCATTTAAATTGAATAAAGCCAAAATGAGGTTTGCATACTTGGGTGAGGTCATAAAAGCCTCATCTAATTGTGGAGTCACCTTCTCCTCTTTATCATCTAATGCAACTACAAAGCTGATATCCAATGCATTAAAGTTTGATTTAGCCATAAATTTGGCTAACCGTTGTCCTTTTATAAGCTTGGTGGGCTTTATTTCCATGTCATACTTAAGAATGATTGCAATCCGTTTTCCTCTTTTACCATCTGGTCCATTTTGGGTTAAAATATCTTTAACCACAACATTTGGTACATAAGAAATTATGTGAGGATGGAGGATAGAGACTCTGAAATCTTTGATTTCTTTTATTAATGCCAAGACTTGTTTTTCCATTATATTATATTTGAGTTTAACATCCCTTAAATCCTCCCTAAAGAAAGCAATTGTCTGTTCAAATCCATCGTTGTTTTTCTATAAAACTAAAACCACAAAAATGTGTTTAGAAGAAAATGAAAAGATTATAAAATCCTTAGTGAAATTTGGACTGATTAGTACCGGTGCTTTTGTACATGCTTGTTTAACTTGATCAAATGATTTCCTAGCCTCAATATTCCTTATGATTCCTGAGTTTTCTTTCAGCATATTTGTCATGTTTATGAGAAGTTCTGCAAGGTTACGGATGAAACTTCTTAGGAAGTTTATTATGCCAATAAATGGTTGAAGTTCCTTAATGTTTCTAGGATGGTTAATTTTCAAAATGGTGTCAATCCTTTTAGGATCAATTTTTATACCTTCCTTAGAGATGATATGACCAAGACGTTTTCCCTCTTCAAGGCCAAACAATGTTTCCTTGGGATTTATTGAAATCCGAAACCTTTTTTATTTCTCAAATACTCTTCTCAGATGTAACAAATGTTCTTCATCAGTTTTGGAATAAAAAGTAATGTCATCTAGATAAATCACAATAAACCTGCCAATGTCATTAGCAACAACAATATTCATTTCTCTTTGAAATGTGGCTCCAACATTCATTAACCCAAAAGGCATCTTCACATACATGAAGGTACCCCATGGAGTAGTAAAGGTTGTTTTATCTTGATCATCATGGTGAACTAAAACTTGATTATAACCTGAGAAACCATCTAATAAAGAAATCCTAGAAGATCCAACTACCTTCTGTAGAATATGATCCATTTTTGGTAATGGGTAGTTGTCTTTTAAGGAAAATTTTTTAAGGTTTCAAAAATCTATGGATAATCTGATTTCACTAGTTTTCTTCCTTGTCGGCACTATGTTGGAAACAAATTTAAAGTACCTAAGAGGGACTATGATTTTAGAGTCATACTTTCTTTTAATTTCTTTCTTGACTAAAGGTAGCAACACTGGATTTATTCTTCGAAGTTTTTTTTTAATGGTGTCTGATCCTCTTTAATTGGAATTTTATGTTGTATAATCTCCGTATCATAATTTTTTAGATCTTTATAGCTCCAGGTAAAAACATCATTGAATTCCTTGAATAAAGCAATGTATTTTTGTTTTTTGGCAGTTGGGAGTGATTTGGACAGTTTTATGATTTTAGGATATTTTTCACTGCCTATGTTGCAATATTCTACTGTTGCTCTTATGGGCTCAATCTTAGGATTCTTAGCCACATTATTGAAATCAAGTCATTGTTCCAGTGGAACTATACCTCTAGGTAAAATGTTATCCTTTAACTAAAGTGTTTCAAACTCTTCTTTTTCTGGATCTATCTCAAGAAATTCTTATTTATTTACAAATTTATTTATGTGTATTTTTACATTTGATTTTTCTAACTTCCTTTCTAGATTAGAATGTACAACTATTTGATTTTCTAATTCAGATACCAAGTCTATACTATTATCTTCAAATTCATCCTTCGATTGCATAAAGTTTTCAAATTGTTTATCATTGCCAAACACTTGCCAATACTTCATGTTATCTAGTTGGCTGATGTTTTACTTCCAATGTATATTGTCGATTAGGGTAAGGCATTTTACAGGAGATGGCTGAAAAATCCAAACTGTTTGCAATTTTCTAAGAATTGCAAAAAGGTCATGTTAAAAAAAACTCTTTAGAAAATTGAGCACATCATTTCTATATGCTCTCATCTTAAGGTGTTTAGCTGAATATTCCTAAATTTTTTCTGTAATTAACTCAGCATCCCCTTGAATGGAGATGCTCTTGGCACCCAATTTTTTTAGCAATTACAATCCTAATATAAGGGCTTCATACTCGACTATGTTATTGGTACATTGAAAATTGAGCTTGTTTGAATGACCTTCATCATGATTGTTTCATGTGTTTACCACCCACACTCCTACTCCAGAACCATCTTTGCTATAAGAGCCATCAATGCTCGTGCTCCACAGAGGTTCAAGAAAAGTGTTTGGTTCTATTATTTTTGTTTGGTTTGGATCTCTTTTAGAAATATTGGTTTCTGCTTTGATCACCTAAGTGTTGATGTATCCATCATTATAAAGAATTAAAGATTCTAAATTTGAGTGGACAGAGTAAAGAGGATAGTTTTGAGGCTTATCTTAACTACTCACCATGAATTTCATCAAAGTTTCCCTATATAATCTTCTTTTCTTACCAACAACTCGTATGGTGGAAAATATCATAACCATCTGTAGGGTACATTGTAATTTCACTCCCCATGAGCGTGATAATAACATGCCATACTTAGGGGGAATATCTGCAACCACTATGTCCATTACTAGACTTTTCGCTGAGATTTGAACTAAAGTAACACATGTCTTTGATGAGACCTAGACATCTTAGTTTGTTGGAATCAAAGGAATATAATTATTTATAAGGTATGGTAATGTCAAGTCCTAGCTTCTCCATTACAACTTTAGGCATTAAATTGTGGGAAGCACCTGAATCTAACATATCATTATGGAAAATCTTATCATGAATATTTAGGATAACATAGAATGGAGGAACTCCTCCTTCCTGTGGTTTTCCCTCAACTTGCAGCCCAAATAAGAGTTCAGGATGGTCATCATTCAGATTTACAAAGTTTGTGTTTTCCCCTATGTTTAGATCCTTCATCACTTGAGGTCTATACATATTGTTGGTCATTAAATCTATTAGTGGAATAGAAATTTTCAGGGTTTCTAATTATTCTCAATGTTGAATGATGTTTGAATCTTAATCAGGTTAGGAATATCAAATTCATCTATAATTTCTTTTGATAGAGTCTCTTTTCGCTGACTTATGGTTGGAATATCAGTTTGAGTAGTTTT